>CAWUFW010000786.1:600000-895000 GCA_963921515.1 Calotriton arnoldi
ATCAGTGAAACTGTAGTGTATATCTGTTCAAATGTGATGGTCATTTCAATTGAAGATGCATTCTCTGTAATGGCAGTGCGCTACCACACCATGTATATTCCACTCTACGCCACTCTACTCTACGCCACTTCACGCAGCACCTCTCTACTCTACACTACTCTACTCTATGCCAGTGCATGCTAACCCACATTATTCCACTATGTGCCACTACACTCTACCCCATGCTACTCTACTATGCACCGCTGCACTCTTTGCCACTGCACTGTACGCCAATCCACTCTAAGCCACTCTAATCTACTCTGCACCATTTCACTCTCCGGCACTGCACTCTATGACACTCTACTCTATGCCACTGCACTCTATGTCATTTCACTCTACTCTGAAACAATCTACTATACGCCACTCTGTTCCACTCTGCACCATTCTACTCTAAACCACTCCACTCTACGCTATTGCAATCTCACCTGCACCACTCTATGCCACTCTATTTTACGCCACTGCACTCTATGCCACTGCACTCTACACCACTTTACTCAAAACCAAAATACTCTACGCCACTGCACTGAATGCCAATCTACTCTGCACTGTACGCCACTATACCCTACACTGCAACATTCTACTCTGTGCAACTGCATTCTACGTTACTCAACTCTACACCATTGCACTCTATGCTACTTTACTCAGCACCACTCTACGCCACTGCACTCTACACCAATGCACGATACACAGTCTACACCATTGCACTCTGCAGCACTCTACTCTGCAACACTGCACTCTCTGCCACTAAACTCTATGCCAGTCTACTCTGTGCCACTCTAATCTGCGCCACTGCACTCTACCCTGCACCACTCTACTCTACGCCACTCTACTGCACTCTATGCCAATGCACTTTACGCCATTCTACTCTATACCACTAAACTCTATGCCACTCAAATCTACTGTGCATTACTGCACTCTATGACACTGCACTCTACACCACTTCAGTCTACACCTCTCTACTCTGTACCACTCTATGCCAGTTCACTCTACCCCACTCTACTATGCACCACTGCACTCTTTGCCACTGCACCAATGTATTCTGCACCACTCTACTCTACGCCAATGCACTCTATGCCAATGCACTCTATGCCACTGCACTCTATGACTCTCTACTCTGCAAGAATGCAATCTCTGCCACTGAACTCAACGTGACTCTACTCTATGCCACTCTGTTCTATGCCACTCTGCTCTATGCCACTACACTTTATGTCACTGCACTCTATGCCACTGCACTCTACTCTGCACCACTCAACTCTATGCCACTCTACTGCACTCTACGCCAGTGCACTCTACCCTGCACCACTCCACTCACCGCCACTTCATTCTACTCTGAAACAATCTACTCTACGTCACTGCACTCTACTCAATCAATCAATCAATCATGTCACTTATAAAGCGCACTACATACCCGCGAGGGTCTCAAGGCGCTGGGGGAAGAGGGGGGTGGTGCTGCTACTGATCGAAGAGCCAGGTCTTGAGGAGTCTTCTGAAGGCCAGTAGGTCTTGGGTCTGTCGGAGGTTGGTGGGGAGGGTGTTCCAGGTCTTGGCGGCGAGGTGGGAGAAGGATCTGCCGCCGGCGGTCGTTTTCCGGATGCGGGGGACTGTGGCGAGGGCGAGGCTGGTCGAGCGGAGCTGGCGGGTGGGGGTGTAGAAGCTGAGTCGTCTGTTGAGGTAGGCTGGTCCGGAGTTGTGGAGTGCTTTGTGTGCGTGGGTGAGGAGCTTGAAGGTTATCCTCTTGTTGACAGGGAGCCAGTGCAGGTCTCTCAGGTGGGGTGTGATGTGGCTGCGTCGGGGGATGTCGAGGATAAGACGTGCAGAGGCGTTCTGGATGCGTTGCAGCCGTCTCAGGAGCTTAGCCGTCGTTCCTGCGTAGAGGGCGTTTCCGTAGTCCAGCCTGCTGGTGACGAGGGCCTGGGTGACTGTTTTTCTTGTTTCGGTGGGGATCCACTTGAAGATCCTGCGGAGCATTCGGAGGATGTTGAAGCAGGATGAGGAAACGGCGTTGACCTGCTTAGTCATGGAGAGGGTGGGGTCGAGGATGACCCCTAGGTTGCGTACGTGGTCGGTGGGTGGCGGGGCTGTTCCCAGTGATGTTGGCCACCAGGAGTCGTCCCAGGCTGAAGGGTTGGAACCAAGGATGAGGACCTCCGTCTTGTCCGAGTTCAGCTTCAGGCGGCTGGTCCTCATCCATTCGGCGACGGACTTCATTCCTTCGTGGAGGTGGGCTTTGGCGGTGTGAGGGTCTTTGGTGAGGGAGAGGATCAGCTGGGTGTCGTCGGTGTAGGAGATGATGTTGAGGTTGTGCTGTCGGGCGACGTGGGCGAGGGGTGCCATGTAGATGTTGAACAGCGTTGGGCTGAGGGAGGAGCCTTGGGGTACGCCGCAGATGATCTTGGTGGCCTTGGATCGGAAGGGGGCGAGGCGGACGCTTTGTGTTCTGCCGGAAAGGAAGGATGTGGTCCAGTCCAGGGCCTTCTCTTGGATCCCGGCGTCGTGAAGGCGTGTTCGTAGTGTGTGGTGGCAGACCGTGTCGAAGGCGGCTGATAGGTCCAGGAGGATGAGGGCTGCTGTTTCTCCGTTGTCTAGAAGGGTCCTGATGTCATCGGTGGCGGCGATGAGGGCGGTTTCGGTGCTGTGGTTGCTGCGGAAGCCGGACTGGGAAGGGTCCAGGATGTTGTTCTCCTCGAGGTAGCGGGTCAGTTGTTTGTTGACGATTTTCTCGGTGACCTTCGCGGGGAACGGGAGCAGAGAGATGGGTCGGAAGTTCTTGAGGTCCTTGGGGTCTGCCTTGGGTTTCTTGAGTAAGGCGGTGATCTCGGCGTGCTTCCAGCTTTCCGGGAAGGTTGCTGTCTCGAAGGAGATGTTGATTATTTTCCGGAGATGGGGCGCGATGGCTGTACTGGCTTTGTTGAAGATGTGGTGAGGGCACGGGTCTAGCGGTGAACCGGAGTGGATGGTGTTCATGATCTCGCTGGTGTCCTCGTCGTTGATGTTGGTCCAGGAGAGCAGGCGGTTGGTGGTTGTGGGGGCAGTGGTCTCGGTGGTTGCCGGGGCGGTCATGGTGTTGAAGCTGTCGTGGATGTCGGCGATTTTGCGGTGGAAGAAGGTGGCCAGTGAGTCGCACAGGTCTCGCGACGGCTGGATGTTGTTGGTGTTGGAGCTGGGGTTGGAGAGTTCCTTCACGATGTTGAAGAGCTTTTTGCTGTTGTGTGCGTTGTTGTCTAGGCGGTCTTTGAGTGAGGCCCTTTTGGCGGATCTGATGAGGTGATGGTGACTGCGGGTGGAGCTCTTGTGGGCGGCGTAGCTGTCCGCTGTCCGTTCGTGGAGCCAGATCTTCTCCAGTTTTCGGCATGTTCGTTTGGAGGCCTGGAGGTCTTCGGTGAACCAGGTGGCTTTCTTGCTGGTGTGGCTGTTGGGCGGATTCTTGAGCGGGGCGAGGGTGTTGGCGCAGTCGTCGATCCACTGTCTGAGGTTGCGGGCGGCGGTGTCGGAGGGTTCGGCGGGTGGGCTCAGGGCGAGGGTTGTGGTTAGCTGGTCTTCCGTGACTCTGCTCCAGCAGCGGCGAGGCATTTGTTCGGTGCGGTGGTGCGTGGTGGGCTTCCTGTAGGTGAAGTGGATGCAGTGGTGGTCAGTCCAGTGGGGTTCGGAGGTGTGGTTGAAGGAGACGTGTGGGCTTGCGGAAAAGATGGAGTCTAGCGTGTGGCCGGCGGCGTGGGTGGGTGTAGTCACGAGCTGTCTGAGTCCGAGGGTGGCGAGGTTGTCGATCAGGGTGGTGGAGTTGGTGTCCTTGTTATTCTCGAGGTGGAAGTTCAGGTCCCCGAGGAGGATGTAGTCCGTGGAGGCGATGGCGTGTGTGCTGACGAAGTCAGCGATGGAATCGCTGAACTGTGGTCGGGGTCCGGGGGTCTGTAAATGAGGGTTCCTCTAAGGGTGGTGTTGGGATCGGTGTGGATCTGGAAGTGCATGTGTTCGGCGGTGCTGAGGGTGTCGTCGGTGTTGGTTGAGACTCTGAGGGTGTTCCTGTGGACGATGGCGATGCCTCCTCCGACTCCGTTGGTGCGGTCCCTGTGGGTGATCTTGTATCCGTCCGGGATGGCAATGGCGATGTCGGGGGCTGAAGCGGGATTCTGCCAGGTCTCCGTCAGGAATGCGACGTCTGGGGAGGTTGAGTCGAGAAGGTCCCAGAGTTCGATGGCGTGTTTGCGGGCGGAGCGGGTGTTGAGGAGGATGCATCTGAGGTAGTTGGGTTCTTTCCTGGGCGGTGGTTTGGCGGGGCGGGTGCTGGCGAAGCTGCAGTTCCGGCAGGTGAAGGGCCCTTGGTTGCGCTTCGGGGTGGCCTGGTAGCAGGCGTGATCTTTTCCGGGGTTGAGTGCGTGGAGGGTGCTGGCGTTGTATCGGCGTCTGTTGATGTGGCGGGCGCGGGGGATGCCCGGACCAGGGGTCTGGCGCTGGGCGCGGTCACGGCGCGGACGGGCGCAGACGGGCTTGCCTTAGGCGCGCCTTCGGCGCGCCAGCGGCGCGCCGCACAGCGGCCGCCATAAATGGGGAGGTGGGAGGGAGGAGCAGGGAATGGGGCAGCGAATGGGCAGTGAGGGGCGGGGCCGCAGGGCGCAGCGGCGGGAAACAGGCACAGAAGGGAAAACGAGCACAATCAGGGGCAGCAAGGGGGCACAGAAAGGAAAAAACTAGCACAATCAGGGGCAGCAAGGGGGGCACAGAAAGGAAAAACGAGCACAATCAGGGGCAGCAAGGGGGGCACAGAAAGGAAAAACGAGCACAATCAGGGGCAGCAAGGGGGGCACAGAAAGGAAAAACGAGCACAATCAGGGGCAGCAAGGGGGGCACAGAAAGGAAAAACGAGCACAATCAGGGGCAGCAAGGGGCACAGAAAGGAAAACGAGCACAATCAGGGGCAGCAAGGGGGGCACAGAAAGGAAAAACGAGCACAATCAGGGGCAGCAAGGGGGCACAGAAAGGAAAAACGAGCACAATCAGGGGCAGCAGCAGGGCACACAGACGGAGCTGTGTGGTGGGGAGCGACCTACCAGTCAAGGTCAGGGGTCGCTCTCTTCACCACGCAGCGGCCGCCATAAATGGGGAGGTGGGAGGGAGGAGCAGGGAATGGGGCAGCGAATGGGCAGTGAGGGGGCGGGGCCGCAGGGGCGCAGCGGCGGGAAACAGGCACAGAAGGGAAAACGAGCACAATCAGGGGCAGCAAGGGGGCACAGAAAGGAAAAAACTAGCACAATCAGGGGCAGCAAGGGGGGCACAGAAAGGAAAAACGAGCACAATCAGGGGCAGCAAGGGGGGCACAGAAAGGAAAAACGAGCACAATCAGGGGCAGCAAGGGGGGCACAGAAAGGAAAAACGAGCACAATCAGGGGCAGCAAGGGGGGGCACAGAAAGGAAAAACGAGCACAATCAGGGGCAGCAAGGGGGCACAGAAAGGAAAAACGAGCACAATCAGGGGCAGCAAGGGGGCACAGAAAGGAAAAACGAGCACAATCAGGGGCAGCAAGGGGGCACAGAAAGGAAAAACGAGCACAATCAGGGGCAGCAGCAGGGCACACAGACGGAGCTGTGTGGTGGGGGAGCGACCTACCAGTCAAGGTCAGGGGTCGCTCTCTTCACCACGCAGCGGCCGCCATAAATGGGGAGGTGGGAGGGAGGAGCAGGGAATGGGGCAGCGAATGGGCAGTGAGGGGGCGGGGCCGCAGGGCGCAGCGGCGGGAAACAGGCACAGAAGGGAAAACGAGCACAATCAGGGCATCAAGGGGGCACAGAAAGGAAAAAAAAATGAGCACAATCAGGGGCAGCAAGGGGGCACAGAAAGGAAAAAATGAGCACAATCAGGGGCAGCAAGGGGGCACAGAAAGGAAAAAACGAGCACAATCAGGGGCAGCAAGGGGGGCACAGAAAGGAAAAACGAGCACAATCAGGGGCAGCAAGGGGGGCACAGAAAGGAAAAACGAGCACAATCAGGGGCAGCAAGGGGGGCACAGAAAGGAAAAACGAGCACAATCAGGGGCAGCAAGGGGGGCACAGAAAGGAAAAACGAGCACAACCAGGGGCAGCAAGGGGGCACAGAAAGGAAAAACGAGCACAATCAGGGGCAGCAAGGGGGCACAGAAAGGAAAAACGAGCACAATCAGGGGCAGCAAGGGGGCACAGAAAGGAAAAACGAGCACAATCAGGGGCAGCAGCAGGGCACACAGACGGAGCTGTGTGGTGGGGGAGCGACCTACCAGTCAAGGTCACTCTGTGCTATTCCACTCTACGCCATTGCACTCTATGCCACTACAATCTACTCTGCACCACTCTACTCTACGTTACTGCACTCTACGCCAATGACCCTACACCAATCTACTATGTAACTTCAATATAGTCCACTCTACAATGATCCACTCTACGACACTATACTCGACATAACTTCATTCGATGACACTCCACTCTACGACACTACTCCACTCTACGTAACTCCCTATACACCACTCCATGCCACTTTACTCCACTCTATTCTACGACACACTACTCCACTCCACTGCTCCACTCTACTCCACTCCACTCTATGCCACTCCACTCTGACAGTCTATGCCACTCGACTCTACTCTACGCTGCTCGACTCTACAACAGTCTAGTCAACTCTATGCTATTCCACTCTCCTACACTACAACACTCTATGCCACTCCACTCTACAACAATCTACTCCACTCTATGTCACTCTACTCTACTCCACTCTCCTCCACTCTACTCAATACCCTCTACGCCATTCAACTCTACACCACTCCAAGACATACTATGCCGCTCCACTCTGACACTTTACTCCACTCTCTGCTACTCAACACCACTCTACACCCTTCCAATCTAGGACACGCTGTTCCCTCCACAATACTCTATGCCACTCCACTCTATGTGTCTCCATGACACTCCACTCCGCTTCACTCCATGCCATGCCATGCAACGCAACTCAACTCTATTCTACGCCACTCTACGACTCTCTACGCCACTCCACTTTGCGACACTCCACTCCCCTTTACCTCACTAACTTTTAGCTATGCTGAACAGCAACCACGCTGGTGTACAAAATGGCTAAAACATACTGGCAAACCCAATTGCTCTTACATAGGCATGACCTATTGGCTTTGCCAATGCTTGTTACGCACTGCAGAACTGTACACAGTACAATGCTGCATTTGTAAAAGGCAACCCAACTGTGAAATGATATTTGTTTTCCTTCTCCACAAGCAAAATGTTTTTCCCCCTCCTTGGCTAAACCTCTCCGCTTACAGCCCCCATAATGTCTCAGGAAGTTCCATTCCTCTTCCCAGTCTGAAAGAGATTTACTCAAGGCCTTCACTGGACAAAATCTATTATGATTTCCATGGTGTAAAAGGGTTGGGCATGTGTTTGTGAACTCACAAGTTTGTGAGCATTCACCACTCGCAAGGCAAACCACACCATTAATTATCCACTCCCCACTCTTTGTGTGAGGTGTATTACTGTATGTATAAGTGTAGGCAGTTGTGGAATACAATTGCACAGTGATAAACGTGCAATTATGCCACTAGGTATGCTTCTGCAGATACCGGACAGGTGCAAATCTAACCATTTGCAGCCATATGGCCTTTTGAATAGAGCCAATCATTTTCACTTTTGGTCGTGATTCATATTAGAGAATAGGCAAAGTACAGGCCAGGTGACAACCATAATTAAAGTGCCTGAAGCCTTGAGTTATGAGGACAAGCCTAACCAGTCAGAGCACTTTTCCTTAGAGGAAGGAGGTCTATTACCTCATAGAGAGTCCTATTCATATCAGAGTTTGGCAGGCCATCTCTTCATTCACCGAGCTCTAATGAAAGCACGTGGGCACCAGTTAAGACTGGAAGGACAATCGATCAACTAGTGTTATAAGAAAGAGCTTTATTTACAGTAGCTGTGAACAGTTCTGACATGCACAGGCTCTTTGTGCTTGCGGTGAGTAACAGGGAGGGTAGATGATGTGGTAAAATAGTTTTTAAGCTTTTAGAGGATTATTTCTAAAGGATAATGGTGTGAATGGTTTACTCACCAAAACGGATGACGAGGGAGTTTTTTGGTTTATCTTCTTAGCTTAAAGATTGGCTGCCTTTCCATCTGGTTAGCCTAACTTAGGGTAACCACTGCCAGCAAATGTTGAAGACAACTCTTTCAATTAGACAAACAAGTTGACTATGTCACTTAGTGGTCCGTGGTATCTGTATTGCAATAGCAGGAAAGAGGGTGTGATGACGAAGAGAACATAGTACTGGACTTTGCAAAGAGGCCTCTACTCTTGACAGTTGATTGCATTGACATTGTGTCAGTGAAAATGAAGAACAGTGGACACTCTCATGCAGTGCAGGTGGCAGCAGAAGTTAGAACGCCTGCCCTTTTAACTTTGAAAAGTCAACCATTCAGGTTTCAGTCACCTGCCTCCATCACAAGGTGTATGAAAGTCATCCTTTTTGCCATGAACACCGCCATTTTTCGATTGATGCTGGTGGTTACCGATTCTGAAAGTGACCTGGGCTCCGCTAACCAGGCCCAGGGCCATTGCTCTGACCCCTAAAGGTCTATGGCAATTTGTTTAATTCTAATTGGCAAAGACAATCTACCTATAAGTCCCAAGTATTTGGTAGGGCATGTAGGTTTAGAGACTCTAGTGGACTCACAACTCAGTGCCTTTCTTGCAGAGACACAAGCGTTGGATTCCTCCCAATATGGCTTTAGGGAAGGCCATAGTACTGAGGCGGCCCTTATCAAGGCCACAGATGAGATCAAGGGAGCTGTGGATCGGGGGGGCAAGGCAGTTCTGGTGTTGTTGGATCTGTCCGCTGCCTTTGACACGGTCCATCATGATATTTTGATGGACCGTCTAAAAGCATGCGGGGTCCTTGGGAAAGCTTGGGACCTTTTAAGATCATTTCTATCAGGTAGAAGACAAACGGTTGCTCTTGGAGATCATCAGTCAAAACCTTTTGCACTGCCCTGTGGGGTTCCACAGGGCTCTTCCCTTAGCCCCACGCGTTTTAATGTTTATGTTTCCTCGCTGGCGCCTATTGTGAGGGCATTTGGATTTGGCCTAACATCATATGCGGATGACACCCAAATTGTGGTGTCTCTGCTACCTGGGGAGGAGGCAGGTTTAGACAATCGATTCCAAGAGTGTATGTTATCAGTGGGGAGTTGGATGGCAGAGAACTGCCTAAAACTCAACACTGGTAAAACCGAGGTTATGTTGTTTGGTAACAACATTAACTTCTGGACGCCAAATTGGTGGCCAGATTTGATGGGTTCTCTCCCCTCGCCCACGAATAAGGTGAAAAACCTGGGTGTGATAATGGATGATGGTCTTACCTTCAGTCAACAGGTCAATTTGGTGGCATCTAAAACTTTTTATGTGATCAAAACAATCAGGAAAATACTGCCGTTCCTGCCCCTGAGCAGTCGGCAAACAGTGGTCGCGACTCTCGTAATGTCGAGATTGGACTACTGTAATAGTCTGTACCTTAATGCTCAACAAAGGCTTCTGAATAAACTTCAGACACTGCAGAATGCAGCAGCCAGGCTACTCTCGGGCACACCTCGGTTTGCGCCCATTACCAAGGAAATATACAAATTACACTGGCTACCGGTAAGGAACCGAGTTCGCTTCAAAGCCCTTTGCTTAGTTTTTAAAGCGCTGCATGGCTCAGGACCTGACTATTTAAAACGGCATTTCCACTGGTATTCACCGAACAGACCACTTCGTTCATTAGGGGCTAGGCTGGTCTCAGTGCCACGCATAAAAAAAGTTCGATGCGGAGGTAGAAGTTTTACCTACAGTGCAGCCAAGGCCTGGAACGACCTGCCGTTTCAACTGAGATGCATCACAAACCTCTTAGCCTTTAGGAAGAGCCTGAAGACCTGGCTCTTTGCCCAATAAATGTTCTCTCTTTTTTTTTTTTGCCACAGGAGATATGACTAGCGCCAGGACACCTTCGGGTAGCAGTCGCGCTGTATAAATTCCACTAACATTAACATTAACTTAATGCACGTGTGTGTGCACTTCTGTGGTGTCTGGTGTCATTTTAAGCCAAGCCTGCCTTGCCTACAAATTCAACTTTGGAATTGAAAGTACTTCTAAAGTCCCAAAATACCTATTTAATTACTTTCAAGTCACCCCTAAGGTCTGCCCTAGATGCCCCAAGGGTAGAGTGCATTGTTGTAAAAAGCAGGGACAATATAAAAGATGTTTCATATGCCCTGGTAAGGAAAAAAAGCCAAAGTCGTTTCTCCCTATTGTAGTGCTCCTAGCCCCATAGGCTAACATGGGGAAGGCTTTATTAAATGTAATAAAGTCTATCTTTGCATTGGAGCTAGCTTGCAGTGTAATTCAGAGTATCTAAATAATGATTACAATAAATCCAACAACTTGCCATGGTCGAATTTAATACAACTATTACAGGAAAGTAGCTTTCGAACGTACTATCCTGAAGTTGCCTTAAGCAGCCCTGTAGCAGCCTCTTCTGATTGGCCAGCCCTTGACAGCCTGAGCCAAGCTGCTCTCTGAGTAGATGTGAAGAGGCCTGGGGCTACAACAATACAGCCATTTGGTGGGAGGAGATTTGCTTCCTGGAGAAGCCAGGGAGAGGAAAGGGGCTGGGGAAATAAGCTGGGCTTCAAAGGCAGGAGAACAGATGTCACAAGACCCAAGCCAGCCCCCACTTCCTTGATCCCCAGCCAGATGGGAGCCCCCCTAATTAGATTAGGAGAGGGGCTGGTAGGGGAGTTCAGTCAGTTGTTAACCACACCTTTGGGTTGGGTTACATAGAAACACACACCAAGGAAATATTTTTTCCATTTTGATTTGTGGGTGATGAGTGCATTCTGGGTCAAAAAGATGCCACACTTCATAGGAAGTGGTCATAGCAGAGGGAGGTAGCTTTACCCTTATTTGTTAAGGTGCCCACATCCTGCCAGCCTAGAATGGAGGATAAATATGGAGGAGCTGCAGGAACTCCTCAGATCACTGCCTGGAACAACAGAAGAAGGACTGTCCTGCTGGACCCCTGGAGTGCACTGTAGAAGGCCTGCATCTGAATGACTGCACCTGCTGCGTTCACAAAGCTCCACCAAGAGTGTGCTTGACTCATAGAGAAAGGAGTGGACTTCCTGATCAGCAACAAGTACAACAGAGCTGGAAGAAGTCACCTGCAAAGCCAAAGAAAGGAACATGCCAGCTGACCAGTGGCAACTGGAATTTTCCTGGAAAGCACAGGTGCATTGTGGGAAAGTAAGTCCTAGTCCCCAAGAGACAATCCAGAGTCTCTGAACCCTTGGCCTAAGTTAGTGGACACTTATTTTCCCCACAGGAACTCAGAGACAAGGAGATTTCAAAATTTGGAAACTTTCTCCAAAGTTTTGCAGAAAAGCTCCAGGAGGAGACCAGCTCAATGTCTAGAGTCAAGCCGCCATTGTTGACACGCAAATCAGTCTGACTGCGATGGTTTGTCCTGCTGAAAGTTCCACAGCTCCTTACCATCAATGTTGAGGACAAAGATTTTCAGAGGCTCACCGAGGCATCGCGCTGCAGCAGGCCGCCGTCGTTGAATCAAACTCTGTATCCGAGGAACCCAATGACTTGTTGTCGAGAGAAAAGCTCCAAAGAATAGACTAAGTCTGAAGGTAAACTTTTGACCGGGACCTAGCCCTCAACCTATGTGACCAGCATTCCATCGTGGTTAGCCTGAAACATTGACTTTGTCCTAATCCAACGCGACCAGATAGCCATGAGTGGCGCATTAAGCTTTTTGGTGCTAGAATGCACATTTAATCTTTAAAAATTCATATTGCTGATTCCCTACATTGGATTTTTGTCATTTTGGTGTCATTTTAAAAATCTAAATATTCTCTATTGTTATAAATTGGTGTTGGATGTTTATTGTGTCGTGTCTTTTACTTATTTACTGTTTTGGTCATATTAAGTGATTTACACATGTCTATCTCCTAAGTTAAGCCTGACTGCTTCTTTGCCAAGCTACCAAGGGTTGAGCAAGGATTAATTTACAGAGACTTGACAGGACCAATTAGTGATTGTGGTATTAATAGTAGTTGTAGGTGAATACCCCACCCCACTTATTAATCACCCACTTTCCTACCCAAGTAACTACAGCTCCAAAGGTGGATCCTCAGTGCTTACCCCTAAGAACTTGTGCTGCCTGTAGAATTCTGACAACTGACTATTTCATGATGTAGTGTAAGGAAAAGGGTTGGGGACAAACACTATGCAATTTTACTCCTTTTACCAGCCTCAACAATAGGAATGATGAATCTGCACAGTACCTTGAGCTAATAAAATAACACTCTACTTTAAAGGCATAATTATATTGCTCTAGGAGACTGCTGGTTTTGCAACTATTAATTAGTGGTAGTGTGAAACATAAGATTTACTTTGGAGTTCTTTTATTGTGGGCAGGCATATTTTGACCAGTGTCTCTGATTTCTACAAGCTCAGGGTTGCATTACATTTTGTGCTCCACAGTGAATCTTTGGTACTTAAAGAGGAGGACGCACTATGGAACTACACTTTGGAGTACATTTTTTAATATGGAATTAACCAGAGTGATGCATGTCTAAATGCATGGCTCTCCTCAGAGCCAGCCGAGGGTGATTGCTCTGATTCCATGCTCCCATTTTGGGGATGGAGGAACAGAGTGTCGATACTAGTCCAAGGATGCACACAGGGTTTCCTGGCTCCTCGTTAGTTTGTTTTGGGCCCATGATCACAGAGGCTCCATGCGCTTACACCAATGGAGGTCCACCTGCAAGATGCCTCAAGTCCCACGTTCAACAAAAATGTCTTTGTGACTTTGATAGCCTATGGCTTGTATCACCTCCGTTAGTCCAATGAAAGGAACCGAGGCCTATGAACTTTGCTTTGAAACCCAGTCTCATGCTGATCCAGCGGACTTCCCATCCCATAATTCCAATGGAAGAAAGAGAAATAAGCCTGTGAATCGTATTGATTGGCCTTGTGGATTGCGAAGGGCCTGCTGCCTCTGCAGTCGATCATGGAGGCCTCTGCCGCAGGCTATTAACTGTGATCCCCGGAACGATTGACAATTCAGATGAAAACAGGAAAACAATAGAGTAGAATATTGAGCGCTCTGGAGCCCAGGGAGAGGGCCTGCTCTAAAGAGAAGAAAGCTGATTAAGCAAGACAGAGACAGACTGAGTGATCGAGGAAGCAAACACTTCTGCCTCCATCGACAGGCGCAGTGCTGGCCATGGAGTTTCTTGTGGGTCGGCACATAGACGAGGTGGAGCACCGGCACTACCTTTTGGGGCCCGGGACTTATTTTTCATTATCAGACTTTGGCCCAGACCACGAGACAGAAAAGGGAGAAAGAAGGAAGAGAGAGATACAAAAAGAGAGATAGAGGGAGAAAACTGGGATGATAAAGATCCTGAAAGAGTGAGATGAGGAGGCAGGAAGTGAAGGGTGGTATAGGCATATGGTGGAATGAAGAATAGGGCTGTATTATGCAAAGAGCAAATGGGGTGGAGGGGGTGCAACTGGTGAGTAAGTCCACTTTCCGCACCCCCGAGCACTTTGGAATTTCAGAAGGGGCCACAGGCGCTTGCGTGTCGCCTTCCATAGTAGGGTGCGCCGGCGTGCGTGTAGCACTAGCTCCATCTCAATAGGGCGTTTTTCTCATTTGCCTGGGACCTGGCCTCATGCACATGAGAGAACATTTTGCCTCTGTGCCAGTACCGTATTAAAGACATGGGTGTAGAAGCAAAGGGACAGTTAGGCGGCGCACTGATGGTGCGCCACAAAGAGGTGTCACTCACTGCACCTGCCAGTTGGGGGATATTCTGAAGTTACCGCCACTTGCTGCCTGCAAAGTGAAAGGTGAAGCGGCTTCTTCAAACAGCCGATCTTCCCATCACTAATGCGCCGCATCATGAGCAGGTGCGAGATCCCAGCTGCCCTGGAGGTAACGCATTACCTGTAATAGGGCGCACTAACCAGATCTACACCCAGCACACCCAGTAAAATATGTGCCATGCTGCACACCAGGGCGGTGCATCCTTTACATAATACGATCACAGGCAGATGCAGCTTTGGTATTTGGCAACCCCGACTTTCAGCAACAGTGGTGGTGGGCTGCTAAGAAATACATATATTTGTCTTACAAATTAAGCACTGCATCCACTTGCTTCCTGGTATACACATTAGTTGTTAGTAGATACATTTACAAAATTTTAGGTTTGCTAACCCTCCTGATACACATATTATAGAATGCTGTTCTACTGTTTGCCATCTGAAAAGTGTATGACTTTGCCAGCATGGTGCAGGGAGAGCATGACCACAGCTTGAAAAAGGGCACAGATCTAGGGATCAGGACCACCAATTTAGTCTAGCATAATGTATTAAAGTAAGAAACTCCCATTTGTATCTTCCCCATGAGCTACTGAAATCAGGCCGCACATGAAGATAATGCTAGGGTTAATTGAGATTAATAGATGGATGGACGAACTGAAGGACAGATAGACAATAGCAAGATATGGAGAAGGAGACTAACAGGAAGGTGGGTGGATAGACAGACAAACAAAACAACGGACATGAACTGTAGCCACAGTTGCTATTTATGGCACCCTGTAAAATCCAATGCCCTGGGATTTGGAATTCACCACATGCGATAAATAGAATTAATTAGGAGATTGCCCCTGAAATGGAGCATAACATGGACATTTTTGGTGCTTTCCATAACAAAATCCAGTTTGCCTGCCTAAAAGCTAAATGGGGGAAAAACCCAGAGGAGTTGATCTTCATTTCACCTCTTGCAATTGCAACTTCTTCAGAAACAGATATTTGCCCAGGGGCACAATTTAAGGAGTCACCAGTAATACAGGTGTAAGCATGAGGGCTTTGGATGCACAAGGAGAAGCACACTTGGCCGTGGCGGCCCGTGCAGGTAAGGTCGGTGGGCAGAGGAGGGCGGGCGGGGATTGCGGGGGTGAAAGTAACAACCATCACTTTCAACCGCCTCCCCCCCCCCCCACCGTGTTTACCTGCACGGGCCACCACTGACACTTGGGTGTGTGCTGATTGACTGTCCATTAGGGCCAGACTGTCATTTTACAAAAAGGTGTGCACTCAAATATATTTTACGAAATTGTCACTGCAATCCATAGGATTAACCAAGCTAAGACATACCACTGCGTTGCCCACAGCAGCAAGTCAATGTTTATTTATTTATAAAGCCTTTTTTTAAAAGTGCTATAAATTATGCATTTAATGCACCATCTGCTACACCACAGTGATTACTAGTGACAGATGCGAGAAGGCGTGCAGTACCTGTACTGCGTATTCGTGGGAAGAAACCACTGCTGTTCTGTGTTGTACCTATTCTGCATGTGTGTGTAGTAAGCTTGCATTGCTGCTGTTACTGATGGTCCTGTGCAGCGCGGAGGGAAGTTAGTGCTGCCACTTCCTGTTGTATACAAGCTATTCAGGTATTGGTTGACCATTTATTGTATTGTAATTGCATTTATATAGCGCTTACTACCCCTGACGAAGCGTCGAAGCGCTTTTTCGGCGAGTAGCACGCTACTCCGGGACCCATAGAGGATTAGTGTTGAATTAGTATAGTGAAACATGCAAGTACATTTTAAGTGATGGATAGGTTAGGCAGTTATTTGGATTTGGAATGATAGCAGAAGGATAGAGGAGGAAAAAAAGGTTTGTATTTATATAGCGCTGGTTACCCCTGATGGGGTGTTGAAGCATGCTACTCTGGAAGCCCATCAAGGATTAGTGGTGAATTAATATGGTGAAAATATGAAAGTAGTTTCAGTGGTGGATATTAGTCAGTTATTTGGAGTGAGAAGGATAGTGGAGGGATAAAAGGGAAGAAAGGTTTGCATTCATATAGCACTTGTTACCCCTGATGAGTGTTGAAGCGCTTTTCTGGCGAGTAGCACGCCACTCCGGAACCCATTAAGGATTAGTGTTGAACATTAGTCTGGGCTCAAAGGGTGCTACAAGACCTAGCCCTGCCCTCTCCCATCTAAACGGCTTGGTTCCTACACCACCACGTTACAAACGGAGGTGCTCTACCATCATGGCACTGACAGACCGTCTCCCGCCTGGAGGCAGACTGCTGCACCTGCTCTTTATGAAAATCCCTGGTGTCTGTGTGGCAGTTCCCTCCGATTGCCCCATTTAAGATCCTTCAGGAGTACCAGCCCCATCCCATCCATTCTGAGGAGCCCTCCAACACCCTGAGCAGCACCCCAGGCCAAGCGAGCAGCACTGAAGTATAATTAAGCGAAGCCATGGCATAATCAATTGGTAGGGTTGTGGGGCAGTGCTGCAGCACCCCAAAAATAACCATGCTCGAGTTCAGAAGGTGAATGAGCAATAAAGATGCCTGTATATTTTATTTGTATATAGTCACATTTCCTGTGCGTTCAAAGACAGTGGTCAAATGTCTCCTGATAAATTGTTGCTTATTCTTTTAACATGGAGATTAGTGTTTACTTTTCTCTCTTACTGAAAAGTTAGAGGAATTTGATACTTGTAAAATAATTGTACAAATATTTCGAAATATATCAGCAATTACAAAAGCACAAATGGAGCACATTTTTTGTATATATGAAGGGTGATGGAAACAAAGATTTTGAGACGATCAACACAAATTAAGACGCTTTACTTGCTGTTCAAATGGTAAATATTTGCTGAAAAACTATTTCCACATGTTATCATTTGTGCACTATATAGTTTTATCATTAAAATTGCATGTCTGTGCGAATTCTGTGGACATTTCAATGGAACATCTGCTGTCTGTAAATGATGGTGCACTACCACATCAGGCTTTAGTGATATATTTGAGCCAAAAAGCATCACCGGCTACATACCACAGCCTTACCACCCTCTTGTTGAATGGAGGTTTTGCTCATTTGCTACACTTGCTCTTTGTGTGGAGCTTGGCTTTTTCACAAACACTTCAACTTCACTGATGTAACATGGATGGCAGCACCCCGCTGAAAGTTCTTCCAGCACCACTGAGCATACTAAACCATACATGGCCAGCTGAAATGATTATCAGAAATCCAAAATGGTATTACCCAGTACAATTTATTTATTTTATTTTTGTATTGGTGATTTATTTGTGTGCTACTTCAGAGCACCCCAAAGGGTGGGAGTGGCGGCAAACAAAGGGCACGTGGGATTAACCAGACACTTTCTAGATTTGATTCATTAAGCCCCAGTCCTGTTTGACTGGCAGCTTGCCAGGGGATAGCATGGCTACCTCCTGTGTAGTATGAGTCTGAGCCACAGTCTCCTGGCTCCTCTAGTCTAGGTGTCTGTGGGTCTGCAGGTATTCATTATTATTATTATTATTATTAATTAACATTTGATAGAGCGCATGGCTACCCTTAGGCATCCCAGCGCTTACGACAGCAGGCAGTCAGATACAGTTCACGTTCACTTCTGGAACAGCCATGTTTTTAGTTGTTTCCGAAACGATAGATGGTGGATCGTTGAGCGGAGTTCGATGGGGAGCGTATTCCATAGCTTTGCAGCATTATAAGCGAACATTCGGCCTCCAGAGCGTGTCCTCGTAAAAAAGGTATCTCTTACCTCTATCATGGACATGAAGTGTTGTCTTAGTGCAGGGTTTAGCTGGCTTCAGGGGTTGGGACAGGATACTCTGGGGGCTGTCCCTCCTGCAACCTTTTTGATGAATGATGTTGTAACAAATTTATCTATAAGAGATCTGAGGTTATGAGGAGGTTGGCAGTGAGGGGTCACCTCGCTCCGGTATTTGAGACCCCACTGTATGGTTTATGTATCATACACATCTTGAAGAGAATTATTTGTTCCATGTGTTGCCTTGGAAAATAATTGATGTTCTGTGGTCTGATTATCTCAAACCCAATACTAGTTTACAGCAGCTAGAGTTCTTTTCTGACCCCATATATACTTTGCTGTAATAGTTCTATTCTGAGTTTGAACTTGAAGGTTATTTATTTGAGTAAGTAAAGTTGATGGTCTGGAATCTTTTTGTAAATTGTGAATTGAATACAAATGAAAAAAGGTATGCACTCTGGAACAATTGATCAAAAGCTGAGTATATTTCCAGAACGCTGTGGGATCTCTGAGGAGAACATTGACTTATTTGGGCAGCACCCTGGCATATCTGAACAGTAACATAGCATATCTGAGCAGTAGAGTGACATACAGACCAGTAGGTTGGCACATCGGATCGAGTGTATGCTGGCATCTATAAAAGCAACCAGTCAGTTCTGTCAGCTTGCAGTCATTTTTAGCAGCACCCCAACATTTGTCATCAGCACTAGCAGCATCTTTAAGCTGCACCCCACCATATTAAACGGCACCCAAGAAATCGGTGAAGGGCCTAATATCTATAGCCATGCACTGGCATATGGATTACACACCTGCCATACCAAAATGCACTTTGATTTAATTAGCAGAACCAAGGGTTGTTTCATCAGCACAGAGGAACGTGCTGGCAACCTCTGTTCCTCGACTACAGCTGCAGAAACTCTCACAGCTTTATATTATGTCCTGACCTGGCAAACAAACAAGCATTATATCTGTTCGCAGTGCAGGGATATTTGGACTGTTTTCTTCTGAGGCAGAGCGTATCCTAAAGGCACTATTAATATTTCAGTGGTGCCAAACGCTTCTGCTGGTCATCTCCAGTCTCTGCAGGGTGCACAATTTTATAGCGGGCACATAAGCGTCTTCCCTGTAATGGACTTGGACATTGGTCCTTTTTTAGCCAGCATATTTGGGAACACGTGTCTTAGTGAACAACTTGAAATGCATTTGTACACGCTTTCTACGCACCGGAAGCAATGAAAGCTCACGCGACTCTCTGCAATAGTAGGCTGTTGCTCGGCTTGTAAAAGGTGTCATCAGCTCGAAAAGGAGAGTAAAATAGGGCTTTGGGAGGGGCGGCCGACCACCGGGAGGCCTGCCCCTCCCGGGGGATTTTGGGCCGGGGGGCAGCCAGAGCCCAGTTGGGCTTGTTGGGCTTCCCCGGTCCATTTTGGGCTAGGATTGGGCGGTTTTTGGGCTGGGGGCCTATATAGCCGGCCATTTTACGTCACTGACCACCATTTCGGTGGAAGTGACACGGCAGCCGGTAGAGGGGTTTTACCTGGTAGGGAAGCTGTTTTTTTTGGTCTGGCGTTGGCGCGATTTCTTGCTTGTGAATCGATGGCACACAGTCAGGATCCCCGCGTGGTGGAGGCGCTCCGCCTTTTGGAGGACGCGGGCCGCACGGACATGCTGCGGCCCGGCGTTAAGGTGAGGCCACCCAGGAGGGCGGCGAGCGGGGTCGCGGCGGCTCTGCTGGCATGCGAGCCGCCGCGAGCACGAAAACGGCACAATGTGGAGGCAGGGGGCGCGGCCGCACTGCTAACGCGGCCGCGCCGAGAAAACGCACACGTGGCGGGGGCGTGGCGCGGCTCCGCGGCCCGCGCTGCTTTTTAAGGAGGGGGCCCGGGGGGCCGGAAAGGCTCCGATTAGCAGGGCACAAGGGAAAAAAGGGGCGGTGGGGGCCCCCGTGTTAGTAGGGAGCGTAGGCGCGGAGGGGGGAGACCGGGGGGCTGTCACCTCGCAGATGGTCAGTGGTTGGGCCTCCCCACTTTTGATTGAAAGCGGGGAGGAGTATGAGGAGGCAGGGGGGCCCGGAGGAAGCCAGGGGCGGAGGATGGGACCAGATGGGGGGACGGGGTTTCAGGCGATGGTCCCAGGTGCCGGGGTGGGGGGCGAGGGCCTCGCAGGTAGACAGGGGAGGCACGGTCAGTGCGTGAGGCACTCTCTCCGGCAGGTTTGGGGGACGCTGGGGGGGGTTGATGGCAAGCAGGGAGGGGCCGCGCTGGGGTCCATGCCCTCCCTCGAGTTAGGGGTTGGCTGGATAGGGCGCCGGAGGGACTGCGCCACCGGTGGTCAGAATCAGCGGGTTGGGGGCGGGTGTTGGAGTCCGGGGGGCGAGGGGAGTAGAGGGGCTGGGGTGGGATTTGGAGGGGCTGGGGTGGGGACATCGGTCCGGCGGGTGGTTGAAGAGTTGGAGTGGAGCGATGGGGAAGGGGGGCGTTTACAGGGGAGGGTGTAGGGGATGCACGGGGCGGGGGGGCTGGGGCCTGGGGGTCCGCCCCTTCGCGGCGGGGGGCCACTCATCCAGTACGTCGGGTGCGGGACGGGGATGGGGGTTTTCACGGGGGGAGGGTGTGGGGATGGGAGGGTTAGAGGGCAGGACTAACCCCGGCATGTCGGACTCCACTTCTTTTTGGCAGGAAAGGACGGCGAGGTGCTCGGGAGAGTTGCGTGCGGCTCCAACCCACCGAGAGGATGGGCCGGCTCTGCCTCATGCGGGCGGTCGCGCTCCCACGAGGGACCTGCCGGCAGCGGCATACAGGAGGCGGGACGAGAGGCCCCCGGTAGCTCAACCCCGAGGGGTCCATGCGGCCACAGGGGGACAGGCGCGGGAGGCATATGACACAGAGCGGAATTCACAGCAACAGCGCGCAGGGCAGCGGCGAGGAGTGGGGAGTGGGGGAATTCCTCCGCAATTGCAGGGAGAAGGCGGGCTTGAGCAGGCTGGAGCCCACGGAGGGCGGCCCATTGCCAAGCTGGTCAGACAGGGACCGCGCAGGGGTAGAGGGGCCGGAGTCCGAGGTGGACGGCCCTGGGCTATTGGACTACGATGAAGGGAGCATTGAAGAAGGGGAAATTGTTGAGCCTGGGGACCGGCAGGACGGGGGGCGTGACTAACGATATGCCTAGTTTGTTACAGAGCGGTCCGGTCAGGTGGAACAAAGCGGAAAGCGTGATGGCCCCTTCTGCACGACTGGTTAGGCGGCGGGATCCGGTACGGACGCCGACCTTGACGCCAGGTAAGGCAGCGAAAGTTTTGGCTAAAGGGCCGACAGGCGGTAGGCCGCAGGCAAGGGTCTCGGTTGGCACAGATGCGCGCGGGGGAGGAGCGGGAGGTGCGTTTGAGGCAAGGGAAGTATGTGAAAGACACGGGGGTGGGGCCGGAGTCGGTGAGTTCGGGGGGCGAGGGGGAGGGCGCCCGCCTCAAAGGACCAAGCAGCAGGACCGGTAGGGGGGACTGACGAAGGGGACAAAGTGAAAGGGGGGGCCCAAAAAGAGGGGGGAAAGGAGAGCCATGACATCCCCGTGAAAAAATTGCCATATATGGGGATTACGAAGCCCCTGGGGGCCCACCTTACGTTGGGCACCAAAGAAAAAATCTGGAAAGGAGACTACGTGGACATGCTGAAGCTACTGCATAGGGAGCTTACAGCGAAGGAGGGGTCCAAGGAAGAGGAGCTAGAATTGGCCAAGAGGCCGAGGGTGCCCATGAACATCGAAAACTGGTCGGCGGCATTCTTGATTTTCGCCAGCGTGTACTGTGAGAAGTACCCGGACCGGGCCGTCGCGTTGTTTAAATATATGGACGTGATCCGGCGGGCTCAGGTCACGTACGGGGGGTACGCATGGTCCCACTATGATGAGGAGTTCCGGGCGCGGTTGGCCTGGGATCCGGAGGCCAAGTGGGGGGAAATAGACTCCGACCTTTACCATCAGACCATGGGAGGGGCCAAGTTCGGGGGAACAATATACACGGCAAGTGGGCTACAGCTCGCACCCCGCCCCTTTCCGAACCGCCCCACCCGGGGGGGGGGTGGGATATGCGGGGAACAACGCCGGAAGCACAGGGGGTGCGTGCTGGGATTTCAACAAGGGCACATGCGCCCGACAATATTGCAAGTTTAGGCACGAATGTTCCAAGTGCGCAGGTCGGCACCCAGTGGTTCAATGCTGGGGGGCGGGAGGTAGAGGACAGGGGCAGCAGCCCACACAGGCGGGGCAACAAGCAGGGGGTCGGGGGGGTAGGGGAGGACAGGGGCATCTGGGAAAAGGCTCATACTCCAGTTAAACAGGAGCGGCTGGAAACATGGTTGGCGTCTTATCCACGGACCGACGACGCTAGAACGCTGCAACTAGGTTTTCGGGAGGGTTTCCGGCTGGGGTACGAGGGTCCACGGTCCGCCAGGTGGGCTGAAAACTTGAAATCTGCCAACGCGCACAGAGCGGTGGTACGGGACAAATTGGGCAAGGAAGTCCGGGAAGGGCGCATGGCGGGCCCTTTTCAAGAGACACCGATTCGGGACCTGATCATCTCCCCTATTGGAGTGGTACCAAAGAAGGAACCCGGACAATACCGGCTGATACAGCACTTGTCATGGCCGGAGGGGCGTCCGTGAACGACTTTATAGCGGCTGAACTTTCGTCAGTGTCCTACTCTTCAGTGGACGTGGCGCGGCAGTTGGTAGCTACGGTGGGGGCAGGTGCCCTCATGGCGAAATGCGACATCAAATCGGCATTTCGACTGCTCCCGGTGCACCCAGAGGACTACCAGCTGTTGGGTATACAGTTTGAAGGGTGCATTTTTGTGGACAAAGCGTTGCCAATGGGGTGCTCCATATCTTGTGCCTTGTTTGAGCGTTTCAGTACCTTTTTGCAGTGGGTCTTTACGTGGCGGACCGGTAACCAGACGGTGACGCACTACCTGGACGATTTTTTCCTGGTGGGACAGCCCGGTTCGGCGGACTGTCAGCAGCAGCTGGCTAGTTTTACAGAGCTCATGGGCTACCTGGGTGTGCCCCTGGCGCCGGAAAAACGCAGGGTCCAGGCACGGTGTTGTCATTCCTTGGTATTGAGCTGGATTCCGTAGCAATGGAAGCCCGGCTGCCGGAGGATAAGAAGGTGCATATGCTGCTCCTGGTGGACAGCCTGCTGGCAAAAAGAAGGTGACAGTACGGGAAGTACAGGTCCTCCTAGGGCACTTGAATTTCGCTTGCAGGGTGGTGCGCGTGGGGCGAACTTTCTGCAGGAGACTAGGTTTGTCCTTATCCGGTTTGACGCTACCGCACCATCACATGAGATTGTCGGCAGGCACAAAGGAGGACCTGCGCATGTGGCGGAGGTTTTTGGAGCATTTTAATGGCATCCCAATGGCCGCCTCCGAGGACTGGGAATGGGACGTCACTATCTCCTCAGACGCGGCAGGGGCAGGCGGTTTCGGGCTTTACTGGCAAGGGAGGTGGTGCGCCGCGGAATGGCCATCGCACTGGAAGAACGGGGGAGGAGCATTGCCTTTCTGGAACTGTTTCCACTGGTGGTGGCTGTGATGGTCTGGGCCCGGGATTTGGCGCACAGGAAGGTGATTTTTAAGGTGGACAATATGGCGGTAGTGCAGGTTGTGAACAGGCAGTCAGCTAGGGACACGCAGGTGCTCAAGTTATTGAGGGTGTTCGTGCTGCGATGTTTGGAGCACGATATTTTGTTTCAAGCCAGACATGTGCCGGGGGTGGACAATGACATTGCGGACGCTTTGTCTCGTTCACAGTGGCAGAGGTTCCATGGGCTAGCCACGGAGGCGGACGCATGCCGGACGCCGGTTCCAGAGGGGATGTGGTCGGTAGGAGAGAAAGGGTCTTGCAGTTGGTAAGAGGGTCGGTGGCCACATCAACTTGGAGAGCTTACGAGCTGGCTTGGCGGGATTTTCTGGACAGTGGCGCGACGCGGCAGGACCGGCCCTGGGGCAAGGAAGAACAGGTAGTTCAATTTATTATGGCTATGATGGACAAAGGAAGGTCCAAAGTGACGATAGCGGGAAAGCTGTCGGCCATTGCGTTCATGGGAAAATTGTGGTGGGGCTACGCGCCATCCGCGGGTGAACTGGGAACGCGACTGTTGGAAGGTTGGGCAAGGGAGAAAGGTAACCGATCCCAGCTGAGGAGGCCCATTTCGGCAGGTATTCTGGTTAGAGTGACGCGGATTTTGCCGGGGATCTGCCGCAACCATGAAGAAACGGTATTGTTTTCCACGTTAATGTCGTGGATGTATTTTGGGGCCTTTCGGGTTTCCGAGCTGTTGGGTACAAGGGGGGCGCGGGGGGTGCAGTGGGGGGCGGTGGATCTGCGGGAAAAGGAAGTGGCTGTACTACTGGGTCGCTCGAAGACAGACCAGCGGGGTGCAGGGAAGTGGGTGGTCATGGGGCCTGTAGTGGAACAGGAGGTATGCCCCGCGGCTTGGGGGAGGATATTAGCCACGAGGGGGGCCTTTGGAGCGGGGAGGTTTTCCGCCGGGAGGAGGGGGCAGGGTGACGGCGCCTCAACTACTTTGGGTATTGAGGCGCGCCCTCCTAGGACTAGGTGAGAACCCGGGACAGTTTGGGACACATTCCTTTCGCATAGGTGCAGCAACGGATGCAGCAAGACAGGGGTGGGGGAGGGAAGAGCTTATGCGTTTGGGGCGATGGAAATCAGATTGTTTTAGAACATACATCAGGCTGCGGGGCCCCGGGGAGGGAGAGGCATGATGTTCCTCCTTCGTTTCTCATATATGTGTCTTTTTAGGTGCAGTGGCGGGGCCTGCGGCGGCGGAATTGTCCATCCTCCTTGTCGGACATTCTTTTGTGAAGCGGGCGGAGCAGTACGAATGGGGAAAGCAGAATAGTGTGAACCTAGGGCTGGATCCTGGTTTGTTTAGGTGTCAGTGGCAGGGAAAAGGGGGCATGAGGTGGCACGAGTTGGTGCCGGCTTTGAACAGGTCAATCAAAAGGGGGATTTGCCCAGACGTGTTGCTCATCCATTTGGGAGAGAACGATCTGGTGCAGTGCAAAGGTTTGGCTTTGTTGAAGCAAATGCAGAGAGATTTGTTAGAGATTCAGCGGCAATGGTCGGGCTGCCACGTGATCTGGTCGGATTTCATTCCCAGGAGATGTTGGAGGGGGGCAGAGCGGCCAGGGGCAATAGATAAGGCGAGAAGGAAGATTAACAGGGACATGCGTAAATTTTGTGACAGGGAAGGTTTTGGGAGGATGGAACATCCAGAACTGCGTTATGCAGCAGTGTATTTTTTTCGGGAGGATGGGGTTCATTTGTCCAGATATGGTTTGGAATTATACATAGTGCAGATTAAGGAGGTTTTGGATCAGGTGCTAGGAATATGTAGATACCCGAAACGACCCCGGACCTAGTTGGGGGGGGGTCAGAAAAGTCCTGGCGGAGGAATTTTCTGAGTGGCGTTTTTCCTGGGGTAATAGTTGGGACAGAGGTTTTACAGTTTACAGTTATGGTTGGGGAAGGTCACTCCGGAAGCACGCAGGAAGGGGAAAGAGCATAGGAAATGTACATAGATAGCTAGGTGAAGGAAGGTTAAGAAGTTGCAAGTTTTGGGGGTTTATAAATGTTTGCAGGGGGGAACAACTTTAGTGGAGGGGGAGGGGGGTAAGGTAGGAGGATACTATTTAGTGAGGATCAGTTTTGTACGGCACAGGCCAAGGAATGTTGATGTAAGGTGCACCTGTTTTCAATAAAGCGGCCTTTTTCACACCAACAAGCTAGTCTGTGGTATGTGCTGCTCCCTCTTGGGCCCAATAGGGCTTTGGGAGGGGCGGCCGACCACCGGGAGGCCTGCCCCTCCCGGGGATTTTGGGCCGGGGGCAGCCAGAGCCCAGTTGGGCTTGTTGGGCTTCCCGGTCCATTTTGGGATAGGATTGGGCGGTTTTTGGGCTGGGGGCCTATATAGCCGGCCATTTTACGTCACTGACCACCATTTCGGTGGAAGTGACACGGCAGCCGGTAGAGGGGTTTTACCTGGTAGGGAAGCTGTTTTTTCCCGCCCACCCTCCCCATGTTTAGGGGGGGGGGGGGGCCTCTTGTTGAGGCTTTTACTGGGGGGGGGGGTTTAGACCCGCTGTTAGTGGCAGGAGTTTTTGGTTTTCGGTAGCGTTGTTGGGAACAGGTGCATCGGGGGGGGGAAATCATGTACTTTGGTTGTCGCTGGAAGCAGGTGCTGGTGTGCTAATGATGTTTATGGGGCGTTTTTCCTGGGGTAATAGTTGGGACAGAGGTTTTACAGTTTACAGTTATGGTTGGGGAAGGTCACTCCGGAAGCACGCAGGAAGGGGAAAGAGCATAGGAAATGTACATAGATAGCTAGGTGAAGGAAGGTTAAGAAGTTGCAAGTTTTGGGGGTTTATAAATGTTTGCAGGGGGGAACAACTTTAGGGGAGGGGAGGGGGTAAGGTAGGAGGATACTATTTAGTGAGGATCAGTTTTGTACGGCACAGGCCAAGGAATGTTGATGTAAGGTGCACCTGTTTTCAATAAAGCGGCCTTTTTCACACCAACAAGCTAGTCTGTGGTAGTGCTGCTCCCCTCTTGGGCCCAATAGGGCTTTGGGAGGGGCGGCCGACCACCGGGAGGCCTGCCCCTCCCGGGGGATTTTGGGCCGGGGGGCAGCCAGAGCCCAGTTGGGCTTGTTGGGCTTCCCCGGTCCATTTTGGGATAGGATTGGGCGGTTTTTGGGCTGGGGGCCTATATAGCCGGCCATTTTACGTCACTGACCACCATTTCGGTGGAAGTGACACGGCAGCCTGATAGAGGGGTTTTACCTGGTAGGAAGCTGTTTTTCCCGCCCACCCTCCCCATGTTTAGGGGGGGCCCTCTTGTTGAGGCTTTTACTGGGGGGGGTTTAGACCCGCTGTTAGTGGCAGGAGTTTTTGGTTTTCGGTAGCGTTGTTGGGAACAGGTGCATCGGGGGGAAAATCATGTACTTTGGTTGTCGCTGGAAGCAGGTGCTGGTGTGCTAATGATGTTTATGGGGCGTTTTTCCTGGGGTAATAGTTGGGACAGAGGTTTTACAGTTTACAGTTATGGTTGGGGAAGGTCACTCCGGAAGCACGCAGGAAGGGGAAAGAGCATAGGAAATGTACATAGATAGCTAGGTGAAGGAAGGTTAAGAAGTTGCAAGTTTTGGGGGTTTATAAATGTTTGCAGGGGGAACAACTTTAGGGGAGGGGAGGGGGGTAAGGTAGGAGGATACTATTTAGTGAGGATCAGTTTTGTACGGCACAGGCCAAGGAATGTTGATGTAAGGTGCACCTGTTTTCAATAAAGCGGCCTTTTTCACACCAACAAGCTAGTCTGTGGTATGTGCTGCTCCCCTCTTGGGCCCAATAGGGAACGTCTTTCTCTGTGTCAAACAGAGTCTATTTCTTGGAAGCAGGGCTCGAGTCGCAGCTCTCTTTAATGAACACATGAACGATTCAATTACAAGTTTAGTCACTGTTGCAGGCAATCATCCGCGCCAGCGTGGGTAGAAGCACATTAGCAGCGCTCCCGGGAGCCACTGCAGAGGGCAGCGTTCACACTGCCCCACCCCCGTCGTGATACCCACGTCCTGCGCGCCAGAAGAGTCCCATCCCCTTCTCTCCTACGGACGCACGGCCATAGCTGCCAAGGTTTCAGATTGCCATGTGTGACATTTTCATAATTTCAGTGTAATTATGAGTGACATTTCAGCGACTATGAGTGACACTTTTTCGCGAGCAAAATCAAGCAATGAAGACGAGGGAAACAATAAATATCAGAAATGACACAAGCCCTGCTAAGTACCACGCATCAGGGGTTGGACTAATGCACATAGCTGCCAAGTTTTCAGCATGCATACCAGTGACATGCTTATGTTTATACTCTACTTATTATTGGCATTTACGTCTATCACGTGTGACACTTTGAATATCATTTTATCAAGAGAAGTTAGGAAGAAAACGCGTATGGGAAACAATAGCAAATCATCATCCATGTATTGTAACACCTAGATTAGAACACCAAATCCATCATAGGACAGTTTCAGATTTCTAATGCTGTTGTGCATCAGGTCCTACAGTACTGTGGTTCCTCTGATTTTTTCAATAACATTCAAAATCTATTTTGTTTCATTCATTGCAAGAACTAACAGCACCGCCATCATTACCAACCTTAAAAACTCCTTACTGCTCTCTTGCCCCCACCCCCCACCATCATTGAAATTCCTGCCCCGAGGCCTCAAAATAAACATACCAGGGACAGGGCAGAGACCTGGAGCCGGGGAGGAGGAAATAACAGGACCTCAGACAGGGCAATGACAACATTGGAGGGGGCAATAAGAAGTCATTACAGGGTACATTAACAGAGAATAGAGCAGGCAATAACGCATGAGAGAAGGCAAGATGAGGCATCAGAGGCGACAATAATGAGACATCAGACGAGGCATTAATGGGACAATAGAGAGGGAAATACTGGCATCAGAGTTGGCAGCAATGAGGCATCAGAGGGGGCATTAACAGGGAGATAGAGAAGGCAATAATAGCACAAGGTAGGACAATAATAGCACATGTAATGGGTTAATAACAGGGCAATAAATAAGGAAATCACACTACTTCGGACAGGGCAATAATACTGCATCAGACGGGGCGTTAAGAGGGCATTAAGGGGGATAACATCGCATCAGAAAGGACAATCATAGGGCCTCAGAGGTGTCAATGGCAGAGCATCAGTGGCAGGAATAACAGCAAATTTGATAAGACATTAACAGGGCGTCCAGGAGAATAAAAGTGGTGCTTCAGATGGGAGTAATAATAGGGCATCCGAGAGGGCAGAGAGTGAATCAGAGGAGCTATAATGTTATCGGGTGGGGCAATAACAAGGCATCAAAGAGGACAATGATAAGGCGCCTGCGAGGATAACCAGAAGCGACACAAATATGGCACCAGAAAGGGCAATGGTACCGGACACAATAACGGGGCATCATAGAGGGTTATAATAGACTATCAGGGAAATGGAGCATCAGGACCAGAAATATCATGATACCTACTTGGGCCACGGCCCGACCGCAGATGAGTCTTAGTGTTTGTGTGTCCGGAGGCTACCGACGAGCGGCGCTTCTAGGCAGCAACTCACTCTGGCCCTTAGGCTGCGGCACTGCAGGCAGGCTAAGCTCAGGCGAGGCCGCGATTCCGTTATCATTTGCCACACGGCCCACGGCCTCCACACAGTGATCGGGCTGCAGCTGTCCTGAAAGTTCAGTGCGGGGCCGACCAGTGATACTGTCCTGGCGGCCCCATGGCGCTGAAATCCGCGGGTCACATTTCTTTGAAACAACTGCATTCGGTACTAGGTAGGAGTAACATTTATAACAGCTGAGGTAGCACAGTGGCGGCCCGGGCCAGTGCGAACTGCCTGCAGCAGCGCTGCGAGCTGCGCCATTACTGAATTTGCGGCGTAGCCTGCAAACCATACAGCCCGGAGCCGCCTTACTCAAATCGCTCAGCTCACTCAAATCTTCCGGCTCCAGCAGCAGATGTGACGTACCCCGCGGCGCCTGCTGACTGGTCCCGGCTGTCTCAGTCATTGGATACTACCTCACCGATTACAACTTTAGACTGGCTGTCAGTCAGAGCCGCGCCGCGGGGTAGGGGATTGTTCACGAATCATGATATATTATAGCACTGCAGAGTGTGAGCCTACCAGCACTGTAGCGTTAGCTCACAGTGCCATCCCTGAAGCCTGTGGAGGCACAGTGCTCAGTGAACACCAGTCGCGCGCTGCCAGCTGCCACACTTAGGGGCTGATTAGGATGGCGGTCGGAAAACCTCCCCGACCGCCATGATAGCGGGAAAAGACCGCCGCATGGACCGCGACATAACCGCTGGTCGAATTACGATGGCCCGCGGTCGAAATCCGACCGCGGCAGTGCGATCGCGGGCTTTAACATTGCGGCGGTTGCTGCTGCCCGCAGCACCGCCGCGATGTCGAAAGGAGCATGTCCTGCATTTCCCTGCACTGCGTGGCAGGCACTGCACAGTGCCTGCCACCTGGTACAGGGAAATGTAGGGGGGGACCATGGGTACCCCCCAGTGCACCCACACCCCCCCAACACATTGGGGGCCCGCAACGGGCCCCCGGAAGACAATCTCCGCCAGCCTTTCCATGGCGGTTTGACCGCTATGGAAAGGCTGGCTACCGCCGGCATCATAATCGTGCCGGCGGAGCCTGCTCGGCACCGCCACCATTTTCCCGGTCCTGCTCCGTCTGCCAGGCAGGAGTGCAGATGGCAACCGGCGGAAAAGCGGCGGTCGGAATTTCCCACCGCCACGGTCACCACCGCCATCCTAATCTGACCAGCGGTTTTCTGGGTTGCGATGGCGGGCGGATGTCCACCGCCGGCCCGGCGGTGGACATCCGCCCGCCATCCTAATCAGCCCCTTAGCGCTTTCACAGTTCAGCTCAGACAGATAGGCGTGACAATGCATTTCAGTGCGGTAATGCGGAGTACCACACTGAAATGCGTTAGTCTAACGCCTGATGCGTGATACTTGGCAGGACTGCCCGGCCCTAATACCGCAAATGTACACATTATGTTACACTACTTGTATGGCAGAGGTAGCAGTGAGCTCAAAACCTGCAGTTCAAGGGGGAGACGCCATTCCTGTGAATTATAGAGTTTCAATCAATGGAAGCCCCCTTACGTATTAACATAAAGGTGCAGCAGAGGTAAGTATGGAGTTGTCACAGAAACATGTACATCGAATGAACACATCCTCTCTCTCTCTCTCTCTCTCTCTGCTCTCGCAGAGATCGAAAGACGTCCTATATCAGGTGCCTTCTTTTAATTCATTTCTTTGCATTCTGCTCCCAGTATTTATTTATTGTAAGTCTAGAAGCGTATATTATTTTAATGTTACTCATTTTCTTTTATACTGTGTGAGATATTTACCAAAGTACAAATCACTTGGCAAATGAACCCTGCATAGGCTACATGTAACAATGTAATCAAAATGTCAATTTTCTCAAACCAACAGGGAAAATTCAGTTGAACGGATGCAAAATCTATACATGTTAGCTCTAAACTCAGACTCAGACAAATTACCATTACACAGAATACAAAAACTACAAGTACCAGAATGCAAAGGATAAATTCAGGACTGGTAGAAATATTGATTCACACCTGGGTCAGAGAACTTTAGGTTTCGGCTCCAGAATAAACAATAATCATTTTACACAAATCTTAGAAACAGTTTTTTAAGCATCAGGAAAAGAGTGCAAGGGAAAGGGAGGAAAGCTATCCACTGCCATTGAGGACTAAACGACAAATGAGGAAGTAGTTCCCTCATGTCAGCACTGGAAGAATACAACTCAACATCAAAGGGACAGTAAAGAAGTCATGCTCCTGGGTGGCACAAACACAAGAATAGGATTGGAAACCATTGAATCAAGAGCAGGGAAACTCGGATTGAGAAGAAAGACATCAACTCAGGAACTTTGAACTGGTCCAAGTATAAAGCATATGAATTAAGACATCTTCCCGAAAACCTTCCACCCCTCACATTCCCTGAAGTTTGTCAGTCTTAATTTATGAAAGGTATGAACATTGACTTGTTTTCTAACATATCAAACCTTTGCGGTAGTTTAAGTAAAACATTATAAATAGTTGATGACGCCCAGAAAGTCAGTGAACCATTTCCTTCTGCTTTTAAAAGAAATGTTATGTTCTGCAGCTCTCCTGGGGTAGAAGGGGTCTGGAACAGGCACTTTACATATTTGATGCATAAAGAGCCATAGGACGAACGCGAAGTACTTCAAGAAGCGGGGAGAGGGGTCTCCACTGAAAGCCTTTCTGAGTGTTCCCATAAACCGGCTTCCCATCCACCACACCATTCATTGTTCGTTTCTCGCCTCCCTCAAGCTAATTATTTTGGAATTACATTGTTACTGACCTTGCCTTCAGTGCCTTCATGTATGCATGTAAAATGACGAGCTTACGGGGCACACTAGTACTATTGGTGAAAAACACTAATAAGGCGAGGAAGAAAAAATATATGGAAGAAAAAGGTGGATGATAACTTTTTGTGGGGCATGTTCCTCAATGCAATGAAGAGCAAGCATGAGACAGTTCCACAGAATCGCAACTGTGTGGGAAAAGAACTGCCACATATGCAAATCAAGTGAAGAGTGTCACTTAATTGCTGTTTTATGTTTTATTGCATGTTTATACTTGATGCAAACCTGTCCATGGTGAACGATAGATGAACAACCGCTCCAAAATGCCTTTTACCACCTCTGTCATCTGCAGAACTCTATCTCTGCTCCTCCTACCACAAAGAATACACTTATTCCCGACCTGAATGCTGCACCAGCATCTACGGAGGGCTTCATACCAAGATGATGATGAAGAGTAAAAAACCATGGCACCCACATCATCCACTGCCTAAAGCAAACAGGATAGATCCCACCGATGCCATCCCACCAAAAAAGGGTTGGTTTCAGGATGAAATGGTTCATGCACAAGCTTGTCTCAGCTGATGACACCGCACCATACAATCAATACCTAAGCTTGTCCACTCAAAACAGGTTCTCCACCATCTGATATAATGCAAACGCTTTCGGCACAGAACATTATACGTAAAAGGGTTTCCCTCCGAATTGACTTTCTTTCCCACTTTGCAAAGAACGCACTTGCGGATATCCTCAAAAGGCCTTCCCATACATCATTGCTGACAAGCTTTTGAACTCCAAGACAGCTGACTGAACCCTTAAACAAACATCTTCACCTAGACATGCAAGGTCCAATTCACACAGCATTTTACAGCCGTGAACTGTTTATGGGCCTAAATGGCTCAATTTACTCCTGCTAGCTGTCCATGAAAGGATACCTGCCATGGATAAATAACTTACTACTGTGTAATTGTACACTATGATTACTTAAATTATAACCCCAAAGACACGATGGGGAATAGGTAGGCAAGATGTGGCTTGCTTTGAGAGTTTTGAACTCCTAAAAACTTGTGGGCATTCACAAACTATTCTCCAACTCTTTCCCACCCTGGAAATGGTCGAATATTTGTTCAAGCAAACTTCTGGAGTAAATACCCCTCCAAGGTGGGAAGGCGAATGGAATACCCCAAACGTGATGGGAGGTTGAATTGGGATGGAGAAGAAAAGGTTTCTCAGCAGACAAAAAATCACTACAAGTGGATGAAAAAAAAGAAGAAGAAAAAATAATGTGCAATTGCAAAGCAAATCTTTTTTCCCCTCGGTGCTAATTTCATAGTGTGTACAATTACCCATGGGGGAAATAGCCACTCGTAAATTTGTCATATGACACGGCCAGTAGTACGCGTGGAAACCTGTGACTGGTGTAGCTTTCTCGGCTTACTACTGTCAATGCTTGTGAACACCAAAAAGTGGTAAATCTGTACCTCTACGTAGGAGTATTTTTACGAGAACAGATTTGCTGGGTTTTTTCTGATTGGGCCCACTGTATCCAAACAGGCTGCGATCCAATCCCCAGGTCTTTTTAACCTTCCTTCTCCAACATGCACAAAGCACCTTGAAGCAGCTTTCGAGCAGTAGACCATACTCAAGTGCAAACTGTGCACATCGCAGTTGGCATGTGTTTTTGTGATAGATCCATGCGTACTCAAAACAAGGGGCATAATGCAAAATGGAGGGGTCCCCTGCAGAATGTGAGGAGGAGCCCCTTAGTATTCCATATCTCACAGCTATACATTAGCCTTGGGCGGAATGGGGGCCCCTGAAGAGTTGGGGCCCGCCAAGCACCACTGTTGCTGTACGGGGCCAGTGTTACACCTCTGCTCAAAACACAGTCACCATGACACAAAGATGTAATCCACAGCAACAACAAACGAAAAACATAGCTGCACGAACTCACGAAGTTATAAAATGCAACTGATTCAATTCTAAACACAATGAACTCTTTTGTATAGAGCTAGAAAGCCAGGAGGTTAAAGGTTGAGGAACATTATCCTGGTTCACCATCACTTTCCCAAATCAAAGATGGAGTCTATTGTCATTGCTGGGTGGATGATTACACTCGTGCACTGGCAAAAATGGATAGATCAAATGAGTGACAAGTGTGCAGCGAGCACTAACCATTGGTAAGAAGGGTTCCTACAAGAATGTAAAAATATTTACTAAGCCATTGTTGAGAGACATTATATTGTTTAATATATGATTTAATTTTGTTCACATGCACTAAGTACATGCCATTCTGTTTTTTGTTGCGGGCCTTTACTTTCCTGGTATCTCCAAAATATGGGGAACGTATCATCAATTAAAAGAACTTAATAGGGTAACAAGAATCAGCTTTCAAAAACTCACACCTATGATTAGGTACAATTAAAAACAAACTTATTGAAGGAAACATGCTCTCCTTTTTAATCAATTGGATGACCTGATGGCTACAAATCTCCACAGGTTATAATAATCTTGTCCAAAGAAGTCAATTCAGTAAAATATCAGGTGGCAGAAGAGAGATCATGAACCCTTTGAAGTCAGCAGGTGACATTGCAGGCTTGACACTCTTATCCCACGCGCTTAGTCCCTCATTGGACTCTTGCCGAGGGGCGAAGGGAAGGAGAAGAAACAGCAGAATATAACAAGCATTGGCATAGCCAATAGGTCTCGCCTTTGGGACCTTATAAGTGTGCACGTCAAAAGGATTCTGGGAAAGGTTGCCTGCGGTGGCCACATACCCGCTGTCAGCTGCTGGGGCAGAGATAACCAAGCTTTCATAGCATAAGCATGTAAATGTGGGGCACTGCAGGAGACGAACATGTATAACTAAAGGTAGCCAACCTTCCTGTGACGGCTGTCTGCAGAAAAACACCCAGAGAAGCTAAGCAAAGAGAAGCCATGGAGACGGGTACTCGTCTTTCCAAAAATGTCTGCCATCCCAAAACTTTCACCCCAGTCCCTCTGGCATCGTCGAATGCTTTGTACCTACATTTCAACTTGATATGTGCGCAGCACCATACATGGAGGGTGCATGGGTCACTGGGCAGTGGGCACCAAACACAGCAGGAAGGGTTTCGGTGGCACCGGCTGCCTGGGTTCAAATAAAGGGGTCAAATGGAAATAAATCCGCATTTAGCAGCATTAAAGGCCCCCAGGCCGAGCCCTCCTTGCAAGGGATGAAACCAAGAGAGAGCAGGTAAAGAGCATAAGAGCAGGTAAAGGTATCACGGTGACACAAACTATTCTTTCAAATGAGCACTCGCCTCGCTAGCGCCTGCAGTCACTCCTCACTCGGCTCTGATCTATTAAACAGTATGGAGTGTTTATTATGTATAGGCATTACTAACATGTTAAACAGTAAATGAACATAATATACCAGTGCCAGCCTGGCAGTTCCTTTGGGTTTTTGGGGAGTCTGCTCACAGCAGCCCTGGTACAGGCTTCTGGGAGCTGAGGGCAGCACAGAGGCAGCTGACGTCCGACCCCTCCAGTCCAGTCCACAGTAACGTGAAGACCGTGGCCGCTGCCCCGGTATACAGCATTACACATGAAACTACGAGTCCCAGAATGCAATGGGCTGTTAATGGAAAGATTAGAGTCTGGCAGGAAGCTCAAACATACTCAAGATTGTGGCATATCACTTATTCTCCCCGTACCTAAAAAGGAATGTGTCCATCTGTGATGCAACTGGCCACGTAGAAGGACAGATGCCATTGATACAAACATTAACGCATCTGAAGGGTGCCCTAAAGATAATGAAGGCATCAGTGTCCTTCCGGGGCTGCGGAGCACCAGATAAATAAACAAGCAGCTCAATAGGAGTGGTGGGGGCGGGCACAGGGAGACAAGGGGGAGTGGTGCAGGGGAGACAAGGAGGCACTGCAGCTGCCGCCCTGCACGCCGCTGCTCGCTCCCGCAAGCAAAACGCCGTGGGAGTGAACCTTTGCAGAAGAGGTGGGACATGCACCCACCTTTAGCCATTTGCAGGCTACGATTACAAAATGACACACGCAAAAGCCAACCCAATGGTGGGGGAATCAGACCCACACAGAGTAGTTTAGAGTACTTACAAGAAGCCTCGCAGAGCAGCGCATGTGCGCTGCGCTAGGCTCGACCTAAAAATGGCTCATAGCACCCTGTAATTCAGGGGCGGTTCCTCCGCTATGGTAGAGGAGCGTCGCCCCACTGGTGAAATGCTGCAGACAGAAGAAAAATAAAATGACAAAATTATTTTAATGGCATTTTATTTTTCACTTACAGTCTGCAAGTCTGGAGTGGGGCCATGTCTCGGCTACAGCAGCAGGGGGAGGAGTGGTTTTAGGCACTGAAAGTGCGCATGCCCATTTGGCTGGCCGTCCACAGCCGGCCAAACCGACATGCACACTTTGATATCTCCAGGCTGTTCCATGGGTGATATCATCAGTGCTCAGGGGCATAGGCTCCCAGTCCCTGCTGGAGCGTTAAACTGGGCCGCTCAGCCCAATCCCATTGCTTTTCTCATGCTGGGAGTAATTGCATGAGAGAAGCGCTGGGATTGCGTAGGGAGTTTGGGAGACTGTGCTCCTGGGGATTGTAGTGACACACAGCAGAGGAGCAGTGAGACGCGGTGAGGGAGCAGAAGATCGGGCAGCCGGCAGCGAAAGGTAAGTGTGTTTTTTATTTATTATTGTTTACCCGCGCTGCCCCCCCCTAGTCAGATTGGCAACAGCCGCCCCTGCCCTGCATAATTCCTGCTTCAGCTGCTAATTTCTTCTTGTTTCCCAGAGGTGAGCCCAGAGTAACAATAAAGTTGACAGCGAGAGTAATCGACGTCCATGGCATTGTCTGATCATTTAAAACAAGAAACCCAATTCTAACGTTCGACATATGCATCTAAGTAGTTATGCATGGCCATCAGCCTCCGGGAAGAGTGCGAGGATTCCCAGCACGTCATCCAAAATACGAATTTGCCTGATGAAGAGCTCCACGGACTGGAAAATGAGAACACTTTAGGGACACTGGAAATTTGGTGTCACCACTAGGTGATGTCCAAGGCCTGGATTACCTCGTCTGATGGAAGAGCAAGACCAGGATCAATCTTCTACTGAGCGATAAAGCCCGAAGGAAGCATCAACCTCAAGCTGCCCATCATCAAGAGGGAGCAGCGTATTAGGTGGTCATCTTCATTTGCCTCTTGGTATGTATACTCAGACATTTAGAAAGGCAAAAACAAAATAATAAGTGCCAGAATCCAATGACTGAAACTAAGAAAAGGCACCACACACCTAACACCTTGAGATCACTGGGGAAAAATAGTAGCGTCGCTAATGCTTTAGGAACAGGCATATCTATTCATACAAACTTGATAAAGTCATTGCTACACTGGCTTTGAATAGTTCACAGAGTTGTTTTAAAGTATTTTTTTCAACAAAGGGCCTAATGGTGTGTGATAACTGAAAATGCTCCAATTTCTGGTGGAAATGCTAAATATCAAACACAATCCACTGGTTTACCTTCCTCCACCCTAGGCATATATAATAGGGGGAATTCAGTTGGTGGATTCTATGCTGTATTTGGGATTTCCTCCAGAAATGAGAATATTTTCAGGCCCAAGGTCTATAAGTACTGAAATCTACCTCACTGCTTCTGATTTTAAAGGATACGCCTTGGGTGCATCAGATCGCACTCCTAGACATCTCCGGTTGGGTAATGGGTGACTAAGCCTATCATGGAGGAAGTCAAAACTAAGGGGCCACAAAATGCACAACCAGCAGGCGGCGCCAGATAGTCCTTTAAGCACAAAAGTGGCATCAGAGATCCTTGCACCAACGCAAGAGGTAAGGCTCTACACATCAAACCAGCAGGTTGAAGCCTTCACGGATTTTGGTCCGTGATTTTGAAACACCTAAGCTTTTATGGCGAAGAAACAAAGACTTCTGACATCCAACTGCAGATGAAATTCAATGCCAACCTGTAACATAAAAGAGATTTTCTCTATTTATTATTAATCATCAGGATATTTTAGTCAGAGTAAGAAGGCTTGAGTGTGCAGTGACGCGTTGTAAATTCCAAGGCTTAAGCGCTGACCAAAGACACAGGAGAGAAAAACACTACATTTTTCATTTTTTAAAGGGACAGTGCCAATCCGGAGTGGACCATGAGGCAGTTTCCCATCCGGCCACGGTATGACTTGGAAGGTCAGTGTCGATGACAGTGATAATATGCCTGTATGAAAATTATTAATAAATCAAATGCAAATAATATCTCAGATGGAGCAGAGGAAGTTAGGGCACACTTACCGAGCAGAGTCTGTAAATACCTGCCTTCAAGTAGAGACAGGATGACACAGAACAAAGCAGGAACTGAGTGATGCGCCAGAATTCAAATTCTGAAGGCCCCCACTATTTCTGACCATCCATTCAGCGGATTCCATTCAGTATTTAACTGGGCAGTGTGGGAAAACTCTGATGGCTCTACCTGTTCATTTTCTGCACATATACATTCAGAGCCAGGTTCAGAGGAGCAGCCTCGGAGATTTGGGGACAAGCAGCTTCCCCATTGAAGATGCTGAAGTGGAATTGCCCTACTCTCAGGTTAAATGTACAAGTGTGATCCAGAAGTCAAGCAAGGGAAGGGACGCACTGCCAGTGCTCTTCGGCCCTCCTGAAAATTGAGCGATTTCATGCACACAGGATCAGTGCTTTCATTGCTCAGGGTTGCCCCTGATGATGGTCCCAAAGAACTGTAAATGGCCAAAAAATGGTTCTTCTCAGATTATAAAAAAACGTTCTACATAACATGCCATACTGCACATTTGATGTTTCTATAACCTGTAAATATTGGGTGTTACTATTACATAATTTGTTGGTACCAGTTTCACAATCTCACTGGGCAGAATGCTTTTTCAACTTTGTTGTGATTCAAACTCATGACTTTCAAATCACTGCATGTTTCAAAGGCAAACTTTCAGCTCACTGAGTCATCCTGCAGTCCTTTGGGGGCACTCTAGCATGCAAAGTTCTATGTTGCCTGGACGTCTGAAACTTCTCGCACTGTTCCTGCACACACACAACACTTTTATGCATTGTCTACAATCAGCCACGTGAGGCCAAGGGCCGGGGCCTGCTGATGTCACAAAACCCTATGAATCTGTACCCATGTGGCTGAGCAGTGGATTTTACAGGCCGGGCCTTAGAGCAGATTTCTGGGGCCCTAGGCAAGAAATATTTTGGGGACTCCTGTACAGAACAATTTTGAATTTTATTACCGATTTTCTTTCTACCAATTCAAGCCCACACATGCCAAACAAACTTTCAGATATGAGATAGCTGAAAAACTGTCGAAATACACCGAGTCTGGGGTCCAAAATTCCTTACAATCACTCTGGGCAAAGAGAATCCGAGTGAGAAGTAAAGGTAGGGAGAGGGAAGGAGAGAGGATGAGATACAGATATAGACAGAGGTGGTATAGAGGGAAAATCACAATCCCAGGGCCACCCTTGACAGGTGGGGACCCTGGGCAATCGTACCACTTCGGCCATGCCTTTAAACGCCCCTGCTTTAGAGGGTCATACAACATCTTGTTACGGGTTTCATTTCTGTCCCTAGTTAAGGGTAGCAATTTAGGGCCAGATGTACGACCGTGGAAATAGCGCCTCGCAAATTGCGAGTTTTTTGCGACTCGCAATTTGCGAGGTGCTATTTCCAATGTACAACAGTGTATTTCACACTGTTAGTGATTCCCAATGGGGTCGCAAATTGAGAGGCTCATGAATATTAATGAGCCTCGGGGGCCCTCCCAGGTATGGTGGCCTGCTGGGCTCAGCAGACCACCATGTCTGGGACTGCTTTTAAATAAAGCAGTTTTTTTTTTTTAAAGCAGCCCGTTTTCCTTAAAGGAAAACGGGATGCATTTTTAAAGAAAAAATTGAAACATTTTCGTTTAATTTTTTAAGGGCAGGCAGTGGTCCACTGCCTGCCCTTAAAAAATACTTTCCCCTGCATTTGCAAAGGGGAAGGGGTCCCCTGAGGACCCCTTCCCTTTTGCGAGTGCATTACCACCCTCTTGAGGAGGGTGGTAATTTGCGAGTGTTTTGCGCCCGCAATTGCGGACGCAAAACATTCTTACATAGGGTTGCGCTCGCTATTAGGAAGGAACGCCCTTCCTAATAGCGAGTCATAAAACCCTATTTTGTGAGTCGCAAAAATTGCGAGTCGCAAAATAGGGTTTGTACATTCCCTATGCTGTTTTTGCATGCGCAAACGGGTTCGCAAACCCGTTTGCGCATGCAAAAATGGTCGTACATCTGGCCCTTATTCATTTAAATGCTTGGTGGCAACATTTGTTTTTCGGGGGCAAGATGGCATTTGACTAACGGCTAACTAACCGGTGGGCTCCTTCCCCTCCTCTTACCGGTAGCTTGACCGCTACGACTCCTGAGTGGCACAACGGCGGGAAATCGGGTCCGGGAGGCGGACGAGTGATGCTGGAGGGTCTGTTGTTCCCCGGGACTGTTTGGACCTCCGCAATCCGGCACAGCTGCTTCTCCTCGAGGCGGAGCACCGTCGGGAGACGCCCCGTGGCTGCTCCTGCAACGGCTCATCGCGTAGCCCTGGGAGGTGTGCTGAGGCAGGCTTGCATCATCATTATTGCCGGACGGGCCAACTTTGCATTACCGATGGCCGGTCGAAATTCTAAGACATCCAAGGCGAGACTTACTAATTTGGCAGCCACTGCTACCGGCCCGATTCCGGCTGGGACTTCAAAGCCCAGCATGCACCATGGGAATCTTAAGGAGACTGGTGCGGAACTAAGGAACAAAAAAAAGGGGGATGAGCCCAATGATAATGCAAGCAAGAGAGCTAATCGTGGGAACAATTTGTTGGTGGCAGCAGAAGGCCAACCTGCGATTTCTGATCTTTTTCCTGTGAAATATCTCAGATTGGTAAAAAAACAGGACTCTGTCACCCTGACTCTTCCCCCAGTTGTTGTATCTGCATCTGCATCCGCCATCATTCAAGGGCAGGAGATGGTGCCCGAGACCATTAAAGATGCAGATGCCGCCAGAAGTTCAAAAACAGAAGAGGAGAGTCGCGCAGCCACCCCCAAGGAGGATGTAGGGGGGAAATGGCAGACCGAGCAGAACCTCTTTGGGGATGAAATTATTGAGAATGATTCTGGCGATCGTGGGGGCCCCTGATCCCCCTTTTCTTACAATCGATTGAAGCATATCCCATCTCTTTTGGCTCCGACTCCCTGGATTGCTGGCCTCACCCGACTGGACGGGGGGGTGGTGAGAAATTTTTCTCCCTAACCGAGGATTCGGATTCTTCAATGACTGATCTAGGTTCGTCAACTTCGTCGCATTCCATGTCATCTAGTAGTAGCTCACAGGGTGGATCGTTATCTCTGCTAGACGGAAAAAGAGATCAGGTGGATCAAAAAGCAAGAAAAAGGCCTCTAGCTCAGATAAGAAACAGCTATGAAGCAATAATAAGGCTGGTAAGAGTCTTCGAAGAAAGGGACTCCCAGGCTCAGGTGGGATTATTCCACAGTTCAACTCCTGGAAAATCCAGCTCAGAGCATGGAGGATGCTACCGCTGGTACTATAACAGCACAGGAACCTCCACCTTCTCTAATTTTGGCCACGATTAAACAGATGCAAGCAGAAATACGGACGGACAACCGACGGGCACAGCAGGCCTCTAAGAAAATACAAGGAGCGGTCAGGAAAATAAGTAAAACTTGTACTGAAATCTCCGACCGGATGACCAGTGTAGAGGCTCGAACTGATGCTCTTGAACAGGAGGTCGCTGAGTTAAAGACAGCAAGCTCCTTCCAAGACCCCAAGCTCACAGAGATGATATGGAAGATGGAGGAATATGAGAACAGCAAAGAAGGAACAATCTGAGGCTATTGGGTATTCCAGAAGGGAGAGAGGGAGGGGACCCCAGAGACTACGTCGTCAAACTCCTAAAGGGTTAATTCCCAGAATTTATGGGATGGGATTGGAAAAGGGAAATTCAGAGGGTGCACCGATTCCCCCCAATTCCCAAAAAACAACAGGCAGACAGTAACGCATATCCTAGGGCTATGTTGGTTTATTTTGGAAATTTGCATTTGAGACCAAGTATTTTTGATTTGGCTCGCCCTAATGCTAGAAGAGAATTTGAGGGAGTCACCTTCTTTGCACAGCCAGACTTCGCTCATGCTACGGTAGAGCGAAGATGGCGGCTAAGGCAGATGTTTGCCCCCCTTCAGAAGTTAGGTGCCGAAGTGTACCTACAAAATCCAGCAAAATTGAAGGTAGTGTGGAAGGGTCGTACCCGTACCTTTTTCTCTGAGATTCAGGCCCAAGATATTCTGGCGGAGCAACAGGGCGGGTTCTGATCCAGTGGGAGATATTCTAAAATATGTCGTTCAATGTTGGTTAAAATCTAGAACTAAGAAATGTGGGTGAAAAGGTCGTAAGAGTAAGAATAAGATGTTTTTGTTAAGGGGTAGGTGGCGGGGGCCCGGGGAGTGGGGTTTGTTATGTTAGATGGCGTCATACAGGCTAGACCTGGTTGCTCAGTGGAGTGGTATGGGTGGGGGGGACAGGGGAGGACGGTCAGGGGGAGGAAGCTGAGGAAGAGGCTCAAAAACCAATATGATCAAGGCGAGAGTGGAAAGAGGTTTAGAGCCTGGGTGGTGGTCCATAGAGGCGGTCACGTTGATATTACAATTCTGAAGGGTTGGTGTCTAGGATGCAGGGTAAAATTAGCCAATGAATGACAGGCAAATGATCCTTATCGCATCTATTAATATATGCGGCCTAAATGACCCTAAAAAAAGAGCCAGAACTTCCTTAGGCTTAAAACTCCTGAGGGCGGACATTGTCTGCCTCCAGGAGACACATATTGAAGCTTCACAGAGGGACACTCTTAACTCTCTCGGCTATAGACTCGTAGCCAGTACCTCACAAGGTGTTCGCACTGCGGGTGTGGCAGTTCTGGGCCGAGGAAGCCTGCTAAAATTTTCACAAATAGGGTCCGATCCTAGGGGGAGATGGGTAGCAGTAGTCTTTCATTCGCCCTATGGAGGTAAATTCACGCTGTGCTCAGTTTATGGCAGCGTACTCGATGATCCCTCTATTCTAATTCAGGTATCTAAGGAGTTAATGCACCGCCCCCTACCTTTAGTTTTGTGTGGGGATTTTAATCTCAATCTCCCAGGAAGTTTTGATATATGCGGACAGTCACTGTACATCGGGAGGAAGCCTAAGGTGTATCAAACCCTTAAAGGGATATGTAAAGATCACGGTTTGGTCGATGTGAAGCATAAAAAGAATCAGATGGCGGATGGGTACACATATTTTTCGGCCCCACATGGTACACATGCCTGCCTTGATTATTTTTTTGCATCCAACAAGCTTACCATGACCTGCCAAGTCGAGCGATACCCCCGGTTCCTTTCAGACCACAATCCTCTTCTTTTAGTGCTACAGGGAATAGGGGGGATGCCGGTAAGCTCATGGAGCTTTGAACATGCACTCCTTACCAAAGAGGAGTACTGTAAGCACATCAGTAGGTGGATAACAATTTTCTTTGAAGAGAATAATGACAGTGCCTGCGTAAGTACGGTGTGGGACACATTTAAGGCCTGCCTAGGGGGGGAGACATTAAAATTCTTACTAAATAAAGGAAAGCAAGATAGACAGATGATTCAAGATAAACAAGATAAATTAGCAATAGCCGAGGAAAATCTAGTGAAGGCTATAAAGCAAGCAGGGGATATAAGGGAAGCACAAATTAAGGTAACACCCGCAATGCAGACTTAGAGGCGATTTTTGCAAATGGGGCAGCAGCGAAGTATATTGCTTGGAAGGAAAGATCTTATAAGTGTAGCAATCAGGTAGGGCACCATCTGGCAGTAAGAGCAAGGCAGAGGTGTATTAATGGTGAGATCAGAGAAATACGTGATCCTGATCTTGGGGTTGTCACCGACGCTAATAAAATCAGAGAGGTATTTCAAGTGTTTTATCAAAACTTGTATACAGAGGGTAAGCGGGTCTGCCGCAGGCAAATTAAAGAGTTCTTGGAAGTAGTGCCTTCAAGTAGATTATCCATAGAGGAGAGAGAAACCCTAGAAGAAGAGCTAACATGGGATAAGATATTACTAGCAATCTCCAGTCTCCCCCGGGTAAAGCTGCTGGTGTGGATGCAATTCCCTCAGAATTTTATAAAAATCTTTGCCTGCCAGCTGAAAGCTCTGATGCTGACACTTTTTAACCATATATTTAATGGATCTACACCACCTGATTCCTGGACGGTGGCTAAAATAGTGTTTTTTTAATTTAAGAAGGACAAACCACCGGCCGAGCTTGGCTCATATAGGCCAATTACACTAATAAATGGTGATTCAAAGATTTACTCTAAGGTTTTAGCAGTTCAATTAGCTCGGGTCATCAAAAGATTGGTAATTCAGCAACAGCATGGCTTCATCACAGGCAGGGACACCACTGATCACATTCGGCGAGTAATATCACTTTTTGACGCAGCAGAAGTGTCAGGAGACGCCATGGCTCTGATTTTGTTAATGCCGAAAAAGCATTTGATAGGGTCTCCTGGCAGTTCTTATGGCAGGCAATGTACACAAGGGACTTTGGCCGAGGTTTTGTGCAAGGAATTAATGCCTTGTATCATAACCCCACGGCTAAAGTATGCATCTCGGGAAGCATGACAGGAGCAGTGACAATCACTCGTGGAACCCGACAGGGGTGTCCTTGCTCTCCACTCTTGCTCGCGCTGTATATTGATCCGTTTTTAAGAAAAATAACGCAAAGCTCTGCTATTCCACCAATAATCATGCATGGCCATGAAACTAAGATCTTGGCTTATGCAGATGACGTGGCAGTTTTAACGTCTAACCCTGAAGGTGCTATTAAGGCAACAGAGACAGAAGCAGCTGTGTTTGGGGGTATGTCTGGTTTCTCGCTAAATAAGGATAGAACACAGTTTGTCATCAATGAGAAGATTGCCTTGGTGGATAAAAGAGTAGTGGAAAAAGCATTATATTTGGGTGTTTACATTTCCTCGAAAGTGGAGTCTATTGTTAATATAAATCTAGAACCTTTTGCAGACAGAACTAAGAAAGGGTTGGAAAGGTTAAATAATTTGCACCTTACTATGATAGGCCACTGTAATTTGATAAAGATGATTTATTTTCCCAAAATGTTATACTTTTTTAGAGCAACCCCATTAGAATTCCCTAGTGAATGTCTTAAAATCTTTGAGGCACTATTTACCAGATTTTTATGGGCCTATTCTAAGCCAAGAAGAGCGCTGAGGTATCTCTCACTCCCAAGAGAAAGGGGGGGCTCCCAAACCTTAGACTGTATTACTGGGCATCAGTATTGCAATATAGCCGGATTTTACTGATGGAACCTCCACAAGTGGCCTCGCCAAATGCTACACCTTCCATATACAAATTACTGCTTGGGAAAGAGGCTTGGGGGTGTTTGTTAAGGCAAGTGGAATATAGCTACTACAAAAAAGTTGGGTTCAAGTGCCTTTTGGGCATGGGAAAGGCTTGGATTGCTATACGGAAGCTCCTCGGTTTGGGGAGACTGAATTTTTATACTCCGATCTTGAAAAATCCAAACCTACCTGGAATATTTAATGACGGCTATATGTATGTATGGTATTTGGCAGGTATAGAGAAACTGGGTACCTTTTTTTCTCCAGCAGGTCTTGTCTCGTTTGATGAGCTAAAGGCAAAATTCGGCATTAACAAGAAAGAGTTCTTTAAGTACCTGCAAGTAAGAGATTATCTTCAGCGGAAAGTGGGGGCCTGAGTGGCTTTGATAAGAATGTTCTGGTGGATAGGTAAATAACAGAGAACTCAATTTGCATCGGGTCAATCTATCAGATGTTGAATAGCAAAATGAAAGATGATCTTGACAAACAGTGTGTTAAATGGCAGGGTAAGTTGATGATTACTGAAAATGAATTTGCGAAAGCTCTCAGCTTATCCCAAACTGTGTTAATGTTGGCCAATTTGCAAGTGCAGTTTTTTAAAACTTGTTTTATGCTTTATTATACACCTGCAAGAATTGCAAAGTGGAGCTCGGGGCTAGGTAGTAAGTGCCCGCGCTGCTTCACGTTTAGCGCCGACATTGTTCATATGTTCGCAACTTGTCCATCTTTGAATTTTCTTAAGAATGAAATACAAAACTTTTTCCTTACTAAAATAGATATTAAAGTCTTACTGAGCCCAAAGGTAATCTTACTAGGGGTTATTGATGAGAAATCAACTCCAGAGATAGATTATTTTCTGGTTGTTGCTATGACGATTTTTAGACTGATAATTGCTACAGCATGGCTAGATCCACAACCTCTGCAGTTTCAACACTGGCTTGCCCGTTTACTAGCTATCTTCAGCTTGGAGAAAGCAATTTATGCCAGGAAGGGTGTTAAAACAAGGAAAAAAGGACAGTTAATATGAGCACCCTTATCCAGATTAGAAAATTGAGGGGGTTTGAACATACAGGAGGGATCACCCAGGCTTCTTTTATATCTTAACCTTGCACTTTAAATACCAGTCTGATGTTTACTTCTGAATTTTGTCGTGATATAGTGTATATGAGCTGTATTCCCGTGATGGAAGTCCAGGTTTTTCACTGCAATATTACTGTGCTGAAGGGAATAGTATGTGTAAAGGCTGGAAGCTTTGTTAATATGTATTACTGTTAGCCCTGTCATTATATTTATTCCGCACGTTGCACTTTAAATAATGGTCTGTTGTTTACATCTGTGTTTTATTACTGCTGGTTTTACCCCAGTCTCTTTTCAACTGATATATTGAAGATGATTATGTACGGTTTGATGATATTTTTTCCCTGACCGGTGTTGGGGGGGGCGGAGGGGGGTGGGGAGTGGGTTGGGTTTTTGGTTATTGTAAAAAAGGTTGAAAATGCATAATAAAGATTATTTTAAAAAAAATGATAATAAATAAAAAATAAATGCATGATGGCATGAAGCATCATAAAGTGTCAACAAGGCCGCAGAAGGCCTGACAGTACTGGCCATTCACAACAGGTGACCCAAAACGCAATATTTTCTTGTACAGAGAAGCAGATACACATAGGCATGTTAGAAGCAATCACACTTTGCAATCTGCAAGTTCATTACCCTAGCCTAGACCTACCTGGTAAACATATTTTTTGAACAGCGAAAGATTTAATGATACTTAACAAGTTTAACACTTTTGCATGGCCCTAGGGGGTGAACACTGCAAACAAAGCAGTCATGTGGCCCTCGTGTGCATTGTGACTTTGTTTACAACAGGCATGTGCCATGATGTTTAAAGAGAGTGCCAACACAGCAGCATTCCTTGGCGAATAAAGACCTGTTGGTGTGCCACCACATACCTGGCTATTCCTATAGGACACCTTTTCTGCATGGCATGTTTACATGTACGCAACAGAAGTTTCACACATGCAGCATATTTTGCGCACATACATATGATCAATTGAGCCAAATCCAAGGTCAAGCCGTCTTCTAATCTGCAGGCATGTGCTGTACGTGCAGACTGAAAAAGATCACGCATGCATAGCAGACACGTTTTCAGATTGCTAATGTGTGTGACGTCTCCATGGTTTCAATGGCCGTATGTGTGACATTCCCCTGCCAAATGTGTGACACTTCGAGTGACTGTTTTTCATGAGTAAAACCAAACAATGAAGTCCGTGGAAAGAGACCTCTATTTGAGCAATGAGCTCTAAAATGGTCTTGAAACTGCAGCAAAACCCATGAAATGGAAGGTCACTAACCTACTTCCCTTTTCTAAGATGATCGCACTGTAAATAATTGTTGTGCAATGATATTAAACAATAAGCAAATCTTCGGAGGCAGTATTTTATTAAAGTTGTATTGGCATATGGAAGACACATGCAGTTAAATACAAAATTCGAACTTAATTTCTGCGACTCCAGTGCCCACTCTGCACCATCATCCTCCTAAGATTATCATGATCCTCATGTAAATGTTATGAGTTATGCAATAAGTAAATGTTTACCAGTGTTGGAGTCACTTATGCCAAGAAGTGCCTAGTGGCTGTTCTTCTCTGCCAGCCTACTGCCTGCTCTCTTTAACTGTGAGGCTTGGTACAGAACCGACTGGCAACTAAGAAGGTACTGTGTCATCTGGAGCGGGGGCTGATAAGTGCCCATGACCTCCAGCCTGGGCCTCACTGTGCTGCATTGCACCCACCGGACTGTCTGTGGGCTGACAGAATGCTGAGGGGTAGGGCAGGTCCACTAGCAAAGCTAGGCTGAGCCCGAGCGTCTTCTGCCCAGACCGGGAGTACTATTATTGTAGGCGGAGGCCTGCCAGAACTGGCCTCAGAAGGTGCTTCTTAAAGTTATTGCAGATTTCAGTGCTGCTAAGTGCTCAGTTACAGCCTGCTTCCGCTTGCTGGGAGCCCCTACTATGGCCATAGGCTGGCTTCATCGTGGGACTGCCTGGCCTGGACTGGATGGGTACCCTGGTGTACACGTGTGTCATGTGACTAGAAGAGGGCATAGGTGGTTATAGTTGACTCGACTTGAGTCAACAAAATCTGGTGACATGTCCAGGGCTTATGTGAGGCCCAGGTAAAGAAGCTGGTGATAACTGATACCCAGAGACCCTAAGGTGAAAAACATGTTGCGCCACACCGACTGCACTAGAGACCACCACAGTCCAGTGAGCATCCATGAGTGCTACATGGCACACATTCTCTGGGCAGGGTGTGGAAGCAGGAAAAAAATAATTAAGTGCTGCCGGCTAATCAACAACTGTGGGCACGGAGAAGAAAATGTGCCAGAGGCTAGGCCCAGAGCATGTTTTTGCTTTTAAAGTGAGTGATGCACTGGGTCTACGTGACTCGAAGGCTGCAGCTTAATTTGTTAGTGAAAGAAGTTACAAATTAACAATTTCTGGCCTGGCTAACCTTACCAGGCTCAGGCTATCACAATTAGCAACAAGTCAGTCCTCCTCAAACTGGACCCGGAAGCTTATTATTGCCTGAAGCAGCAGCAAGATGCAAGCACGCTAATTGCTTTGATTACTACTTTAGAGCTGCCAACAATGCCTTGTCAACGCTACTAAGAGTTAGTAACTCATGACATTAGCGCGGACATCAGCACTAAATTGCATTAGTCTAACCCCTGATGCATGACACTTAGCAGGGCTACTTCCAAAGTCAGAGGAGGTAGTGGAGAGAAAAAAAACGAAAGAGGTCATCCTCGATTCACAACTGTGATTGTATTTTCCAGTAAAGGAAATAATGTTTTCTCAACAGTAGTCACGATTAATGCCTCTTTAGGTCTCGCCTAGGCAGCGCATGCGCTGCCTCTTTGAGACATGCTGTAGCTACTCTGTGGGCTTACAGCCCACCCATCGCTTTCTATTCGTTACTTCGCATGCCCTTCTAAAGGGCTTGCTTCCATCTGGTTAGTACGTGTTCTTTGTACCTCCTTTTGGTATCTTGCTCCATCCCACAGAGCATGGCCCCATTACTAATAGGCTTTCACTTTTGACCATTTCTGTTTGTTTTAGCTTACTACTTTTTCAGTTGGGTTCTGTCCGACATACGAGAGATCCGTTCCGGTTTATCAACACATTTGCCATTTTCTTTCCATTGTGTTGCAATTTTGGTTTTTACTTTCTTTTAACCATAGTTCTATTTTCAAAAAGTTGGCATGTGATGTAAAAATCTTTTGCTCATTTTCATCCTGATAACGCTCGATCCATTAGCAGAGGCAGACCTCCTGAGAGAATCGTTCATGGGAGGTTCGGGGCAAACACCCGGCACACTGAGCACGGGCATGCTCTCTGTGCATGGCTCGTTACTTCAGCAGGCGCCAGCGCGGTGGCCAGTTCCTGTAATGGACAGTGGAATGCTTGACACTTTGAGGCTGCCTAGGCCACCAGTACTTCTAAAGCAAAGGGGCTGCACATGAGTCCATTTATTCTGCTTAAAAACACAGAGGCAAGGCATTATAAATGTGGTTCTTTACTTATCCCCACCCCATCCCTGTGTTTTCAGCCGTGTGTCTTCCTTGCCTCCCACCCACCTCCTCTCTGTTTCTTCACTACCCCTGTTAACCACCCCCACCGATTGACAAACCAATAGGTCTCCCATCGGCGAGACCTATTGGCTTTGCCATGCTTGTTTGACTAGGGAACAAAAATTCATACTAGCACAATGTTGTGTGAAAAGTTACGGCTGCACAGGGGATTCCTTGTTCTGCTTGTTATTGGTTGACTCTCGTACTTTTAGGAGTAATTGTTCATATTTGTGCACTGTTAACCATTAGAAAACATTTAAATTGCATATTAAAAAATTGTCATTTCATGGAAAGAGCAATATGTGAGGTCACTCAATGAAATGTCTAGGTTCTCCTGGAAATAGATCCACGGGTAAATAAGTCTGCTGCAGAGATCAGTGTACAGCCTCTTGGTCACCGGTAATCCTGTGTGAGTTAGTACTATGCCACCATGATGGCTTGTTGACTTAATGCTCCCTGCTGACATCAACTGATCTATAGTTGAAGGGTTTGAATTCTGACAAGACTGTTTCAGCTTTCCATTCTTCTGAGGTCGGTAAATTGAACACCATTAAAACTGACTAAAATTACATCTGTTATTTAAGGTGTTTAGAAATGGCAAAACTTCAGTATGATGCGCTATATATAAAAAATTAGTCACTGTACAAGATAAGCCATATTATTATTTTGTTTCTGAACTATTATTACAGTTATTATTGTATTATTATTAAGACTGGCACTCATAGTTATAGAACTAAATATAAGTACAGAATAATAATACTACTAATAATAATAATAATAATAATAATAATAACAACAACAACAATCATAATCATGGCTGGATTAACCATTAAGCAAAAAAAGCACATGCTTAGGGCATCAAGGAAAGGGGGCACCACAGAAATTTTCCATTGCCGGATTTACCATGGACCATATGGTGCAAAACTGCAAATGGTGCAGCTGAACCTATAAATAAAATGGAAGTATAAAAAAATATTCATTTTTTATTATTTTGCATCTTACTGTAAGTTTTGTTTCATTTTGAAAAATACAATTTTATTTTATGGTTTAATATTGTTTGTATTTCCAATAAGCTATATATGGGGCCACAAAATCTTTTAAGTGCTTAGGGGCGCTAAAGGTCTCAATCCAGCCCTGATAATAATAATAAAACACTTTTCATTCACAAACCATGAGATGTGAAATCTCGAGTGATCGAACAGTGTACAAGAGCCCAGAGAGCGAGATATATTCTGACATAGAATTTAGCAGAAACACAATGTTGTTTTTGTTGTCCAGTGTTTCCTGCTCGAAGTAAAAGTATTCAAAATCAAGAACTGCCAATTTAAGTAGCATATGCATTGCTTGCATTTCTTATTTTAATGGTGTGGGTGATTCGTTTTTATTTTTTGTATAAATTTGTACAACAACAATTAAGTAACAGTTTTAATGTGTTTAGCGTTTCCCCCCTAGAGGCATATTATGAATTAAGCACTGCTTCAAGTAAGAATCAAACAGTGCGGCACTAATACTAAAATAAAACCTTAGGCGAACACTGAAGGCAAATTAAACTAAACAGTCACGACAAAGTAAAATAAACAATTTATAATGAAACAATGAAGGCCTCAAAATATACACGGAAAATAAGTTTTAATAAAGCACATTACAATCAAACCGTAAAAGCGAAATATAATAAATATTGGAGGGGCATGAAACACTTATCCAGAGGAAGAAGCAACAGAAAAATATTTGGTGAGAGGAAGGAACTTTATGAGCAAAGGGTTCTATATTTACCTTAGCAGAGAGGAAAGAAAGAAGAAAGAGAAAATCTATCCAAGGGAGAGAGAAGCCTTCTTTGTGCTAGCTCAGAACGTAAACCATCATCCGGTACAACAGCACCAATATGTATGGTTGGAAAACCTTGATTGAATTCACTTTGTTCTTCCACCAGGCTTCTAACCCACCAACCTTGGCCAGGTCACGGTCAAAAACCATGAAGCCCACACACACCTCCTTCTACAAGAGTCATCAGCGTTTGTCTCCCCTTCATCATATCAACATGCTGTTTGAGCCAAAACATACACTTTCACAGTGATCAACAACCACTGACAAGCCAACTAAGACATCAGCTCAATGTCTCCAGAGAGAAAACATAATTCCTCAAAAAGAGGACCTGCCATGTTTTATATTCATTTTGCTTTATTTGATTACAATAGATTACAGCCCTTTACCCATCTTCTGTCCCAAAGACCCACATCTCAAGTTTAGTATCACAGAATATGCATCCCAGGTAGGTCTATAGCACTAGCAGATCCAAATCCATCAGCATCTCATCTGAAGAAGTTAGAGTGCCCAAATCCGTGAAAATATAATTGAATGGTCAGATTTTCAGGACAGCATTCATTGATCCCACTCCAACTCCACCTGGAGAAAATGCATCTCCAGGGGCACAACGCAGAGTCAGATACAAAGGCACAATAAGAACCATGTTACTCAACCTAAGGGAAACAGCTTCATTCACAAGAGAGAAACCACTTTTTTGGTGTTGCTTGAACTATCACTGTGTGCAACACTTTTAAAAAATATATATTTTGATTGATTTTATTATGGTTAATACAAGGTGCTCAACAATGCATCAGCAACTACAACTGCATTAGAGTGGAAATATATTCAAACCAAGTAGCGTAAATACATCACATTCTTTAAATTCGATTTGGTGATCATTTCATCTCTAAGTATTATGGTATTAAGCACTGAATCCGTGATGGCTTGGTGGGGTTAAGTTGAAGAGGGCCCACAATCGTTATCTCCCAGGTCTATATCATAGCAGTGGCGTAACACAGGCCCCCGCATCCCCTGCGGTGTGGGGGGCCCCCCGAGCTGCAGGGGGGCCCCTCTGCACAATAGTGAGGCCTGACAGCTCCGGATTTAATCCGGAGCGTGGGCCCCTCCATGTACCTTGCAGGGGGGCCCCCTCAACTTTCGTTACGCCAGTGTATCATAGTGTTTCATCCAGGGGGGCCCATATTTCACGGACCTTCCTCGGGCAACCTCTGACCTTATATGTGATCTCCGCCACCATGTAGAGGTCCATCCCTACTTTCCATTCTCTGAGGATCGGCTGTTCCGGTGCATCCCAGTATTTGGCCAGGTCCCTTTTGGCCACTATCACACCCAGATTGCTGAAAAGTAGCTTGGCTTGCGGAATATCGACCTCTATTGGTATGCCCGATAGGATATATTTGGGGTCTGCGGGGATAGTTTCCCCCAGGATCTTTTCAACTCCCCTATTATGTCAGTCCAATATCCTAGTATCTTGGTACATTCCCATAATGTGAGTAGGAAAGATCACCGCTCTGTGCCACATCTGAGACAATTGGGTGACTCAGCCCTGCCCATTCTATATAAGTGGGCCCTGTCATAGTACACCCAATGAAAGATCTTAAATTGCATCAGTCTTAATCTGGATTTGATCGCTGTTTTTCTTGGGTGCATCAGGGCTGCAACCCAGTCTGTGTCATCTAGCTCCCCTACATCATTCTCCCATCTGTTTCTCAATTTCAGTAGGTTGTTATTAATTGTTTTGTAAGTCCAAGTGACAGCTTTGGCCTCTATTTCACCCTGAAGCAGTCTCCCCTCTAGCGGGGCATATTCAAGGATGTCTGTGGTGTTTAAGATTTCTGCTGCACATGCATATTTGAGTTGTAGGTATTTGAAATATTATGTCCCGCTCAGTTGGTATTCTTTTTGTAATGAGCTAAACAAGATCAAGTTACCTTCGTCCAGAAGGTCTCCCAACTTGGATATCCCAATCGTGTCCCAGGCAGTGTATCCCTTTAGTTTCCCTATTTCTTTCAGGAGTGTCCCTACCCATGAGGCAGAGGTCTTCAAACTTTTTTGCTCTGAGCCCCCCCAAGCAAAATGTTTTGAAGTCGGGCCCCCCCCCTCCAAAAACGTATGTCAAGAAAATGAAGAGTGGAAGGGGCAGGGGTGAGCTCCATGACGGCGCTTAGGAGATCATTTCAGGGGTATTTTTCTGTAGCACATAATCTACGCTATATGTGAGACTTATGAAAGTACAAATATATTAAACCAAAACAGAAATAGACCAAAAACACTAGGGCCCATAATTGGAGTGTTGTGAGCCTAGATTCCAATGCAACTGCACCTGCTGCGTTAAAAAAAAAATAAAAAGCTGCAAAAACTCCCCAGCTTCCTCAAGGCATCTCTCTGAGGTAGCTGTCTCTATCATTTGTAATCTACAAAATGACCCTCCGCCCCCATATAGAACCATTTCCTCTGGGCTATCTCTTTGATGCTGTCTAAGGAGCTCACTACTTTCCTCTTTCTCCTGGAACGAGACCCTGCTGGCCTCCTCCCTGTCATCCCCTCTACTCACCTTGAAGGACATCTGCATGCTAACAGAGGTCGAAGCGGACGGGATCTATGGGGAGCCACATGCCCCATACTTTTTTAATTTTACAAAAGCAGTTCCCATACTTTTCGTTAAAAACACAACCACCTCTGAACAATGGGTGTGGCCCTTGAAGTGCCTCTGTGTAAAAGTGAAGGGAGGTTGGGGTTGGGGGCGGAGTTTTCCTGTGCTGTGAAGCTCATGGAGGGACACAAAGCTAAGGAGGAAACAGTCATTCTCACCAGGGTGCCTGCTACCTGAAAGAATGCAAATGTGTGCAATTGGTTAATCACCACAAGTAAAGGCAGCTTGGAAGTCAGTTTAGGATTTAATTAATGGAGGCACCTGAGGCTCATTGTGGACAATGAGCTATTCTTTTTGATATTTAGGGGCAGATTTACTATTTTTTCATGTAGCGCACTGCAGAGGCCGCATATGCTGCGCTGCGCTACGTGATAAGGAGAGAGGAGGAGAGCACCCTATTTACTAAAATAAGGCACTCTCCTCCCTTCTCACTAGTACCAGTGCTGAAATCAGCTGCTGTGCGCCACGGAGACACCTTTGCGCCATGGTGCAAGGATATCTCTGTGAGTCTAGCATAGGTTTTGTACTGGAAGGAAGCCTTCCAGTACAAAATACTATGCACAGACTCACTTTAACCATTTTCCCACTTTGTATGTGTGCTGTAAAGTGCAGCTCACATGCAAAGTCGAAAAAGGAAGGAGAAATGAAAGAATTTCGCCTTCCTTGCGCCTACTTTAAAAGGGCGCAGTTTTTTCACGCTATACCCAATCTACTTTATTTAGTAAATTGGGCTTAGCGTGAGAAACCTTGGGTGGTTGCATGCAAACACCCATGCACCACCCGTGGTATGCCCCCACGGCGCAAAGTAATGCAAAGCAGTACATGGCGCTGCTTTGCATTAATTTTCCATTACTTCCATCGCTAAACAAGTTTAGCGCTGGAAAGTAAATTGGGAAAAAAAGATTTTGTGCTAATTTGCGTCACTTTTGTGACGCAAACACGGCACACAATCTTAGTAAATCTCCCCCCAAATGTCAGGGTGTTTAAAGCTGAGTTCTAGAAAGTGTACTTTTAATAGACAAATGTTTGCACTAGGTATAGTTTCCTTTTTACTAAATTATATATGTTGAAAGCACTTGTTTCATCTTAAAACACCAATCATTTTGCAGCAGTCTACCTTAAGAAGAGTATAATAACATTTTTAAATAATGACTTGCGTATTCACAGTGCTTTCTGCTCCGAGCTGGGACCTTGTAGCAATATGAATACACAAGCCATTATTCCTCACATCTGCAGTTGTCACATTACTCAAATGAAATTTCAGAATGTAAAAAAATGTATTTCTATCTGATTAGCTTACCTTCTATTTATTTTTCAGTTAAGGTTTCTACATTATTTTATATGCCATTAACTGAAAGTGAAAAACAAAACACTTAAAGAATATTTTCTTCTTTATAGCCACGTTTTTGACCCTGCCACCATGTGGCTAAAAGGAAAAAAATATTCTGTAAGCGTCTTGTTTTTCCACTTTCAGTTACCTGCATATAAAATAATACAGAAACCTTAGACGAAAAATAAATGTAAGTTAAGCTAATCCGATAGAAATGCATTCTTTTAAATTGAGGTCCCTGTGTATGTTTTTTATTAACCAATTCAAGGACTGCATGTAAATAGAGACAGCCTGGAAACGAGGCAAGTTGCGCTTCCAGGCCATCTTCATTTACAAGTGCTTGTGAGCCATTTGCGTCCCCCCCCCCCAGGAATACAGCCACGGCCCCCCAGGGGGGCGCGCCCCACAGTTTGAAGACCTCTGTCATAAGGGGATTTCTCGGGTGACCCTTCTGTACCATCCTGAATACTTCCCTGCTCTTGTCCAGACTTCTATTGTCATCTGTCTCACAGGTAGTAATTTCCATGCTCCCCCCCCCGATAAAAGTAGTGTAGGTAGGAGATGGACTGGAATTGCAATCTCTCCAGCGCATAAGTTGGGTGGTCTCCGGGTGTGCAGCACCAATCAATGATCACTACTAAGTGCGCTGCCCAGTAGAATGCTCGTATGTCTTGAAGGGCTATTCCTCCATTGTACTGGTTCCTCTGTAATGTTTTCAGTGCCACTCCTGGATGTCCCACGCTCCATAGTAGGTTTCAGACTTCCTCGTCTATTTTAACGAAAATCTCTTCTGGCACTTTGTAATAGGTGTTTTGGAGAATGTTTAGGAGTTTGGGCAGAGTTATCATTTTGTACGTGGCGGCCTTTCCCAGTAACGTGAGGGGCAGAACCGTCCATCTTTCCACATTCCTTTGGAAGTCCACCAGTACGCAGCTGAATATTTCAGTTCAGACTGCTCACCCTGTCTGAGGTCACGTATATGCCAAAGTCGTGGAATCCTCTCCTGTCTATAATTTGGCACTGTGACAGGACGAGTTCATCTAGGTTTCTCCCCATCGGGTATAGAAAGGATTTGTCCCAGATTATCATGTGCCCTGCGTGTTCCCCGTATTGTTCGAAGACTCTGAACCCTTCCGGTAATGCTTCCACTGGGTGCGTGACATACACAAGGATTCCATCTGTGTAGAGTGAAATCCGCTCGTCTTCCGTCTCTTCCACCCTACCTTGGAAGCCTGCTATACCTAGGTGGGCCCGTATTATGCAAGCCAGCGGCTCCAGCACTAGGGCAAACATAGGAGGGACAAGGGATAGCCCTGTCTTGTTCCCCTCCCTATGGGGAAGTCCGTTGATATCTCACCATTTACTCTTACGTTTGCCACTGGATTTAGGTATGGTAACTCTGCCGAAGCCAAGAATTGGGGCCGAACCCAGACCTCTCTAGGGCCAGTATCATAAAAGGCCAATGGATAGCATCAAATGCTTTCTCAGCATCTAATAGCAAGAATATGTGTGGGTCTTCCCTCGTTCTGACTGTGTCTAGCCAGGTGTCTGCGGAGGTTGAATCTTGTCGACCTTTTGGGCATAAAGCCCGATTTGTCTTTATGGATCAGAAGGGCAATAACGGCTATCAGCCGCATGGCTAATATTGTTGCCAACACCTTCGTTTCAATGTTCTGGAGTGAGATTGGATGATAGGAACAACATTTGGTGGCGGGTTTCCCTGTTTAATGGATCACCACTATTGTGGCGCGGTTAAGGTCTGCAGGAGGGCTCCCTCTTTTTCTTCGTTGTCATATGCCATTTAAGCAAGTGTGGAGCTAAGAGCCCGACGTTTTTCTTGAAGAATTCAGCCGGTATTTGGGCCTGGGGTTTTCCCTGTCTTGAGTCTAACTATGGCACCCAGAACCTCCGGCAGTGTTAAGTCTTCCTCCAATGTCACCCTGTCTTCTAGTATTAAGGTTGGGATAGGTACCCCGAGCAGAAATTCCCTTATTTGGGTTTCATCTGCTGGTGGACGGGCCTTATAGAAAATTTGTGTAGTATCTTGCGAATTCTTGGACTATCTCTTGAGCTGTGTCATAGGTTTCTCCCTGGTCCCCTGTTATTGTGTGGACCCATCGTGCCTCTGCCTCTTTTCTACCCAGTCATGCCAGAAATCGTCCCGCTTTGTTGCCCAAAGATGGTGTTGTGTGGCAAGAATCTGTACTTTTGCTTCATTATGAGCAAGCAGTTGGTACTCCGTGCGGAGTATCACTGCCTTGCGTAGAGTGGCTGTGTGCAACACTCTTGACCATAGGACCAGCTTGAAAGGGTCGGGAGAAAGAATCTGAGATGCAAAATCCGTGAAATCCTTCATTTAAATCTGCCTACACACAGGAAATCGATCTGAAAAACTGCCAAAATCTGTGCACTACAGGAACCGGTGGATTTGATGCTCAAACACAGAAAACTGCCTGCACTAGGATGTCTGCCCAACCCTGGGTCACAAAATATGATCCGAGTAGGCGCAGGCTGACATTGGCTCCCAAAGGCTATTCTGACTGACTGGTACTTTATTTCAGGGTATGGAAGGACCCACTTCCACATACCATGTTCTGAGAGAAATACAAAAACCACAAGTGGCATCCGCAGCAGTCAGAGTACCCCTGCAAGCGACCCAGGGGTGCTTCATGCCACAGTGGTTCTCACTGACTGTAGAATGGTTTTAACACACGGATCTATTCTTATAGATAAAGTATCAAATCAGAATCAGTGTAACACTATGTGTTTTCAGAAATCTGACTGGCCACTCTTTTGGAGAGGTCATGTGTGAGGAGTGGCATACCAACTTGCACAATGGGATACTTTTAAATCACATTCTCTCTAGCACATACAGACTTCAATGCCAGCACCTGATTAGGTCAACTCATGGGGCAGAAAATCCGGGTCAGAAACAAGAAAACTGCCAAGGCCAGATTTGACAACCTTGGATAGTACACGGTAGATGCAGTGGAAGATGACAGAGGACTGCACATCCTTGCATTTCATGATCAGTATAATGAACAAAGTTCTGCCCTTAACTTTACAGATCGAAAGACAAAATAATCTGCACAATAGTTCACAGTGGCCTGGAACATGAAAAATTCGTCTTGCATAGAGACGAAATTCCTGAGCATTAGAGTCAACTACAGATCGTTCTATTGTGCTGTATTCCATAAGACAAAAATAAAAACTGCTGCATAATTTAAGCCACCTCAAATATTACAAGGCCCAAATAGGAGCTGTGGGCAGTTGTCCAAGCAGTAAAATACAGTATAAATCGAAGATCTCCCTGACACCAATCTCTCACTCAACCAAAATGCCTTTTGGTTGCTGCATATTTTGCTGACTAAATACATGAGACAAGAAAAAGAAATAACATTTCACAAATGCCATCAGTATGCCACCCAAAACATTGGCCGCAGGCTCGCTTGAATTCACCTTTTAAACTCTTAGATAAAGAGATAACTGCACTCAATGAGGTTTTCCAACAGCTGTTTAGACCCAATGTCAGCCGCTATGCCAAAGAAGCCTCTCCATTGTCCAGGTCAATTCTGTTCCAGATCATCAACCTTTACTGAAAGAGTGGGGTTTCCCTAACAGAAAGAAATTAGAACCGGTAACCCCTTACTTCAAAGAACCCACAACAGACTCCTCTAATGTGAATCATTACCACCTTGCTCGAGGCCAATCATTTCCGGCCAAATATCTGCAAGCTGTGTAGACATGCAAATAACATAGTTTGTCAGGGAAAAGAAATTCCTGAGGGAATTACAGTCAGGAAACAGGCCAGCTTTCAGCGTGCTAGCTTGCACCATACAAGTTGTTGACGATGTACTCCACTTCTGGGGCAAAAGTGAGATTGTCTACTTGCCCTCATATATCCCGTCACAGGGTTCTACGCAGCCGATCATATGGCAAGCCACAGAACACTAAAGAACCAGATGGCTGAGTCCCCAAATGTTGGATCTTTCCTTAAAGCTATACCAAAATGTCAACTGTGAAGATGTCATATCCTTGGCTATATGTATGCTGCACGGGAGTCCTTTAAGACTTAATCTATTCCCCTAGACCTTTCTCCACTAAAATGGAACCATCCCCAATGAGCCTTGATCAATAGCATCGGCTTTAAAAAAACACCCATATTTATTATCTGAGAGTAACTCTGGAAGAGAACATCACACGCTTACCAATCACAGCGCAGAAGGCAGTTCTTTGGGAAACAAACTAACAGAAACTGAAACAGATGCAGAGACTGATTTCTCTGAACCACAACTTGATATATTTCACAGAATCTCTAGAACTGAAGTCCTGTATCGAACAGACTTTCTTTACTATCAGTAAACAAAACGTACAAGAGATGAAGTCATTCATCTATGGAGAGAAAACACAAAGACTAAAAGTCTGATAACCGCAATGTCATCATTTTCAGTGAGATACGGCACACGACTGTAACAATTCTGGAATGTAGCATCAGATGCCAAGAACTGGAGGTGCCATCCCTGGAAACTCATAAACAAAAGTAAGGAATGCAGTCAGGAGACATAAAAAACGCTTCAGGAGAGAACTAGCCAAACACAACACCACAGAAAGAGGCGTGAGCCATATATTGGTTAATATATCAAGAACATTATTCAAAGAAGAGGCAGAAATTTGCCTCTGCTCACTATACTTAACATATACCACTACAGACAATGGAGCCAGAAAGCCTCTGCATGCAATCTAAGGCATATTCTCAAATATGGTTGGACCTACACACAAGAGCAGCCATGGAAATGTGAGTCCAAAGCAGAATACTGCCAAACTAAATACCAACAGGTTAGAGCAAGCCTGGAGACCAAGGCACAGAGACATGGAAGAAAATGACCTAATTCATGCAATGCCTTGAAGCAGCAAATATCTGCTGGCAGAATGAGAGGGGATGTACTGGGAAAATGCATGCACAGCCCAAGAGGCAATAGTATGATAGACTATGCTGTCACCGGCATACTGTCATACCTCATTGAGGTATTCTCTATCTGCTCGTCTACACACTACTACGACCACCACTTCACCATCCTACACCTAAATACATGTGCCATCTATTAAAGACCATTGCAAGATACCATCCTAGTAAAAACAGGAAACGTACAACAGATAGAAATGGGAACACAGCTCCACTGAGACACAGGCACGAGAAAGTACCCGGTGCCTCTATGTGCTACATAAATATCCTTTCAACTATCCTTAAGAATGCTGCCAGCTCAGCATTAACTAAAGCACAACCACATAGAGGCACATCATAAGAAACTACAGGACAGCTGGTTTGATCTAACTGCAAACCCCTCCATACGAAACTTTGGCCGACGACTAATCAAAGACACAGCAAACAAGGCAAATAAGTCTTTGTAGGGCCGGATTATATTGTCCACTTTAAATATTCAAGGCACTCACGACAAAAAAGAATCTCTAGGGCAAATCCCTTAGACACTCTATTAGCAATAACAGTGTTGCAGGAGCAAATGAGAAGCATAGAAACAGGGATAGGACCAGAAAAGACAAATAAATTAATAATGGCTATGATGTTCAGTCTGGCTCTCGACTCAAGGCAGTTCTTCACAGCAAGTAGGAAGGGCTTATCAACACCTACATGCAAAAAAAATGTCCTCCTGCATACCAACAAATACATTAACAAAATTAGTTGCATAACTAGCACATCAAGAAAAGAGTCCTGTGCATCCTCCACAAACATGGCAGACCTTTGCCAATGGCAAAAACATTCTAACCAGAATACAAAAAGGATTTCTTACAGGATCACTGGCCACGTGCACACTAATAAGGCGATCTCCTTAAATATGACTAGGATCTGCAGCAAAAACCGAACATGGCAACCACTCCTGTGAATGCTGTTGAAGGCTAATTCCACGCCTGGGCAGTCAGTATTGATAGTATGTGACTGTCACTACTCCTGTGTTGTTGGATTACCAAAGCAGATAGATTTAATCTGTGATGAGCTCAGAAAGGGCCTGTAGTGCTCGCAATAGTTGTATCTCTGAGATGCATGGAAGGATGCCTAACATGACACTATGGCTGTGGTCCATGCAACAAGGTGTTGACGGTCCATCTTGCCTCTCAACAGAGGACTAGATCTCAGTAACTTGTCCAGGAAAAGTGAAGTAGGGTTTTGGGAGCTTCTATGGAAACCAGATGGATAACAGGAAGCCATTTCACTGTCCTCTTTGGATGTGACTAGCCCACTCAGAGATAGCTAACCAGTGTTGGAGGCATAGAAAGGAATAGGGGGTGACAATAAGTCAAGGTTTTCTGTCCCAGTGTTTGATATGTGTTTGGTGAGTGTCTTTCACCCTAGGGCTCTAATGCTCTGTTAGGTAAGAGTTGCAAGCCGCAAGGCTTTGTTACTTCTTACAGGCCTACCCTGAATATATCCACGACTACACCGGTTACACCACTAGCCAAATGGAAATTATGTACCCAATAATCTGCAAGAAAATATAGAATGTACCTTACAAGGCATGTTGATCACAACTAGGATGACACCTACCATTACCCAAAGAAAAAAGACTGTAATATGTATATTTCCCTTTATAAACAAATCAATCGTTTTAGTTCAATGCCATACAAACTCATTAAAATAATACATCAGATGCATGGTAGCCAAAAGAAGCGAAGGTCTCCTCACTACAGAGGCTAAAAATCACTTAAAAAAAATAACAGACAACAGAAATTCCTAACAAAAAACACCACATTTGCAGATCGAGACTGACCGGATCGGCATTGCGCCCGATATTACGAGAAATTTCAGGACCTTTTCCTACATAGACGACCAAAAATATTTCATCCATACTATCGCAATGCCCTGAGGAAGCCCCAGGCCGGATGGCCGTGTAAAGGGGTGAAACACGTGTTGGCTGTCAGTTTGTCTTTCACTCACTCTCACGGATAGAGTGACAGCATCTATATAAATAACCAACAAAATGAAATATTGCTTGATTGGAATTTTTTCCTGAAAAAATACGAGAAACCAGTCTTGCCCTGACAACCACTTTGATCCTCGTCTATATATTGGGGGGTTAGGGGTTTCCCCATGTCAAGGGCAAGAATTCCAACAAGAACTTTTGCTCAATACACAGCCAGTAAGGGATCGGGACCTTATTACCCCTTATCTCACAGAACTATTCCTAACAAAAAAGCCTGAACTTGCAAGCAAAAGAGACTGAACAAATTAACTAGCTCATGTGAAAAAGATAGATACATTAAATACATAAACATAGTGGAGAACCCCAGGCACAGGTGGTCAAGTGTAGATTTAGCACTCAGAGTAGAGACTGAATGAGGTGGACACAGATATAACTGGAGGAGATCCAGGCAACATTTGTCAACAATGTGACCTTGGCCCTGTGTAAGATGCTTTCTCATACGCTTCCCAGTTATAAGGAAATTCAGAGCTTCTTCTATGAGGAATTGGGCCTCAGGGTAACTGGCTTTACAGAGCTTGAACCTTGAGTTCTTACTGACTGCTCTTTCTTTTGCTCTAAAAATCTACACCTATATGACTTTTTATGCAACGGTTCTAGTCTCTCACTCATTCCTTCTATTGGCCGCTCCCCGCTCTTGCCTCCATACTCTTAGTTCCCCTCTTCCTACTTAAACTGTTCTCTCCACTTGCCACCATATCACTCAAAGACCCTCTCTCTTTACTTCTACATGTGCCCCCATTCACTCTCCGGAACTGTACCTTTCTCATGTTTTATCTCATTGAATGTGTTTCCATATTGCCTTCTCACAACTCACTCTTCCCTCACTATCTTTAATCATATATCTGTCTCTTTCTCTAATTCATCCACCATTTAACTTACGCAGTCTTGTCTGTTTTCATCCCAACTTAATTTATTTCTCACTCTATCCTCCTCTCTTTTAATGTTCCCTTCCTCTTTCTCTTCATCTCTTTAGATTTGATAGCTAGACAGGGAGACAGACAGACAGACAGACAGAAAGATAAAGAGACAGAAAGACAGATAGAGAGATAGAGAGAGAGACAGAAAGACAGATAGAGAGACAGACAGACAGATGATAGATAGATAGATAGATAGATAGATAGATAGATAGATAGATGCATTTTATTTCCTCCCTTAGTTCTTAAAGCAGGCAGTACCAGATGGAACGAGAAAAGACACTGAAACGCACTTTGCAATAACACGAGTAACCACAACTCTGCTGTCAGCTCCGGCAAGGCTTGAATCCCTGGGGCTGCAGCTTCCCTCACAACCTCTCACCTTATCTGCCTGGAAAAGATAGTGCTACAGGCACGCAGCAGTGTGCTCCAGGGACACCTTCTGTCATCAAGCACGCTGAATGCACCAGTTCTGTTGCATTCTATCAGCAATCTACGCTGTAAATGTAAATACCCTGATTTGTATCTATACATTCATAGTCCTTCTCCAATGAAAGTACATTATGTCTGAAGGATGTAAAAGTCGTGCACCTTCTGCAGTGATATTGCACTGTGTCAGCCTGAGTGTGATACATTTAGGAAGCTTCTCAACTGGGCGTGCACTCTTTAGCCCATGCTTGTAACTTCATGGCTTTTTGAAACTGACACTGCAGCCTTTAGGCAGGTGACAATGTATTCAAAGTCTACCCCACACAGAGTTGCATTCTACTACTATGCAGGTGGTAAGTTGGTGACCCATCTCAAATAATGTTGCAATGTGCTATCTTTATGGAGGTTTATTCATGGCGGTCATCCCCTGATTCTCTACTTAGTTAACCATTTCTCTTTCTTCTCAACTGATTTGACACAGGGTATTAAAACGGTGGTAAATTTATGATCATTCCCAAATGGCAGTATGCTGTTACCTGGATATTGATAACTTATGGTATCTGTCCAGTGACATGAGAATATGTTACCCAGATGGAGGCAAATGCATGCTCCTCTCCACTGTTGCTGACCTTGCACTTCCTTCTCTAGCGACATTGTTCTTTGTTAGCTAGACAGCGGTGAGTTAATTTCCTTTCTTCAGTGCGGCTGCACTATGTTAGTGAGATGGCGGTATTTTAAACGCAAAAGCATTTCTAAACCGACACCGCATTATGTTAGCCTTGTGATAGCGAATATGCTTCTCTGCTGACTTCACGCCTTAGGTTAATGGTGGTTAATGCACTGTCCATCTCAAATGAAGTGGTGTCAATTTTAGTCAGATGGTAGTAAATTTGTGAACATTCTCACCTTGCATTGCACAATGTTAGACAAGTAGAAGTACATTAATATTCCTTCTCATCTGAAAATTCCCTTTGGAAGCCAGGTGATATTAAAGTCCTGTCTATCAACCAGATGGCTGCATTCGCCTTACGGTGCAATTTGTTACCAAGAAGCAGCAATTTCATGGTCCTCCAATGACACTGATGTTAGCTAGCTGCTGGTAAGTTGACCGTCCTTTCTCCATTGTCATTATGCTATGGTAGCCAGTCTCAGAAAGTATGGACCTCCTCACAGAATACTGGTGTGTGTTAGACAGATGGTGATAAATCCAAGGTTGTGTTCAACTGGAATTACACTTTGTTAGCCAAATAGATCTTCCTTAGAAACTGAAACGGCATGATACTTGCCAGATGGTGTTAGAAGCATGCTTTTCTCACTTCTCATTACACTTTGGCAGCCGACTGTTGAAATGTATATTCTTTTTGAACTACCTTCACAATGCGGAGGCAGACTGAGGAAAATATAAGGTATTTAAATGAGTAATTTACAATATGTCCTTTTCAATTAAATTCCTATGTTAGCTGAATGGTAGTAAATGCACACTCCTTCACTGATATTAATCTAAGTAGGTTGGATAGAGGTCAATTTGTGGTCCTTCTCAAGTGATATCGCACAACATTAGCCAGGTGTAGGTAAAGTTATGATGCTTTCTGCCAATGATTCCTAAGGTCTCTGCTCTTCTTGGGTGCTGTGGAAGCCACAGAGAATGCAGCTGTGGTGGCTATGGTGAAAAAAGGACAATGATGTTGAGACATAGCAATTCAGTGCAGCTGAGATAACCTTAACTAAAGGCCTCAAGCACCCCCATAAACATCTTTCAAATAGCATTTCAGCAATCTTCCTAGAGTCTTGCACACTAAATTAGTCTTAGGAAGGGGGGTTCCCAGTTGCAAGATTGCGCATGTGTTTATCTGCAAGCAAGCGGGCAATCCCAATAATGCATGGCTCTGACCAGTAATTGGGAAAAGATGGCCACTGTTCTTCTTAGCAGGAAGTTCAGATGATGCATAAAGAGCATTGACTACAGCTGCAGAAGATCAGTCGCAGATTTCACACTGACTCATTTCTCAAATCGGCGTCTATGCAACTAGAGGAGATATTACAAACACAAGAATTGAGACTGGGTTTCTACCAGTTTCCTAAGTATTTTATAAATCTATTTAAATGTTCTAAGTTCTGAAATTTATTTTAATAAATTTGCTTTGAAAGTCACCCCACTCAGGGGCTTTTCACTTTGCTCTATGTTCCTGGTAGAAGGCAAATACTTTAGAATTGCAGGTAAGTAGAGATAGAGCATTAAATGGTTGTAATGCATCTCACCGTGCATTGTGGATACTTTCAGTACTGTTCCTTATGCTTTCTTCCTAATCCGTGGGATGCTGTCCTCCAATGCTACCACCTACCAGGCTACTACCTCATCAGAGGTCCATTTCACTTTTGATTTTACTTTGCACTTCAACCCTGTAGAAGTGATTCATCTTGTTTACTGTATAACCGTCAAAGATAAGGACATCTTGAGAGGTGTGGGTGTACCTTGCCAATATCCTTGCGAGAGTCATGGCGTCACCAGGTGCAAGGCCTCGCATGTTTCATTAGTGAACTGGTAGTAAGGTAGTGATCCTTCTCCATAAAAAGAGCTGCATGTGTCCTCCTAACCCAGATGGTGGTTGGTGATAAAGGAATGGCTTTTTCTACCGACACTGAGCTATGTCAACTGTGTCTGCTAATGCATGGTTCTTCCATGGTGAATTACTGTATGCTATTCGGTTGGTAGTGCATGCTTAGTCCTTAACCACTGTCACCGCAATATGCTATCCTGATGGTGGTAAATGCATTGTCCTTCACTGATGACATTTCTGTGTGTTAGCATACACGCCAAACACACCGATCACGGCCGAAGACACCGCCTCGACCATGAAAAGCATCCACTCGGGGGCCCCCACCGACCCCTGCCCCCCTCACATCTACCACAGAGCCGTGGCCGCCATCGCACCCGAACTACAACGCACCATCAACACCACCTTCAAAACAGGCACCTTCCCAGACGACTGGAAGCACGCTGAAGTCAGACCCCTGCTCAAGAAGCCCACAGCTGACCCCACCGACCTCAAGAACTATCGGCCCATCTCGCTCCTCCCCTTCGCAGCCAAAGTTGCAGAGAAAACAGTCAACAGGAAACTGACACGATTCATTGAAGAGAACGCCGTCCTCGACCCGTCCCAATCCGGATTCCGAAGCAACCACAGCACAACCGCCCTACTCGCCGCCACAGACGACATTCGCACCCTCCTGGACCAAGGCCACTCCGCAGCCCTCATCCTACTCGACCTATCAGCGGCCTTCGACACCGTCTCCCATCGCACACTAGTCGTCAGACTACACGACGCAGGCATACAAGGAACAGCCCTGGACTGGATCCGATCATTCCTCACCGGAAGAAGCCAAAGGATCAGACTCCCACCCTTCCTCTCCGACCCCACGAAAATTACCTGCGGAGTCCCACAGGGTTCATCACTGAGCCCCACCCTCTTCAACATTTACATGGCCCCCCTCGCAGCCATCGTCCGACAACACGGCCTCAACATCGTATCTTACGCCGACGACACCCAGCTCATCCTCTTCCTCACCAAAGACCCCACCACTGCCAAACTCAACTTCCAGAAAGGAATGCAAGACGTCGCAGTCTGGATGACCAACAGCTGCCTGAAGCTCAACGCCGAGAAGACAGAAGTCCTCGTCCTCGGTACCACCCCTTCTGCATGGGACAGCACCTGGTGGCCGACCGCCCTCGGAAGCCCACCTACCCCCTCAGACCACGCCAAGAACCTCGGCATCGTACTCGACTCATCACTCTCCATGAACCGACAGGTCAACGCCGTCACCTCCAGCTGCTTCAACACCCTCCGCATCCTCCGCAAGACCTTCAAGTGGATCCCATCTGAGTCAAGGAAGACAGTCACCCACGCACTCATCACCAGCAGACTGGACTATGGAAACGCACTCTACGCCGGCATCAACAAGTCCCTACTCCGCAAACTCCAGACAGTACAGAACACCGCCGCCAGACTCGTCCTCGGCATCCCCCGACACGAACACATCAGCCAACACCTACGAAGTCTCCACTGGCTCCCCGTGGAGAAAAGAGTCACTTTCAAAATCCTCACTCACGCCTACAAATGCCTACACAACAACGGACCCAAATACCTCAACGACAGAATCAACTTCCACGTACCCAAAAGAAACCTCCGATCTTCCAACCTCGCACTGGCCGAAACCCCGCGCATCCACAGAGCCAGAGCAGGTGGAAGATCCTTCTCTCACATTGCAGCCAAGACCTGGAACGAGCTACCAGCAGACATCAGACGCGCCCCCTCCCTGAACACCTTCAGGAAGACCCTCAAGACCTGGCTCTTCGGCTAAACAGATCTGCGGACCCCCCCCTTCAGCGCCTTGAGACCCTCACGGGTGAGTAGTGCGCTTACAATTCCCTGATTGATTGATTGATTGACACTTTAAAATTTGTGTATGGTACTTCCAGAATGGCACTATTATGTGTTATTCTGGGGGTGGTGCATGCAAGGCTCTTCGCCACTGACACTGCACTCTCTTCCGAATGGTGGTATATGCAGCTTGACCGTGGTACATGCATCACTTGTCTCCACGGATGCTACACTAGGTTATTCTGATGGTGGTACATGCATAGGCCTTCTCCACGGATGCTGCACTTCATTATCCATTGGTGGTAAGCCCAATGTCCATCACCAAATGTTGCTGTGTTTTAATCTGATTGTCTCACGTGTACAGCCTTACTACTCTGACACTGATCTATGCTACCCAGATGTTTTTAAATCTACGGTCCTCCACTAATTATATTGCTGCATATTATTCTGACGCAGGGACACGCACTTTTTTCTTCTCGGATACTGTACTATGTTGTCCAACTAGTGGTAAATTTGTGGTCCTACACCAATGCTACATACAGTGCCCTGTTCTAACCCGTTTTGGTAATGCATCGCTCACGTCATGACAGTTCATATGCCAAGGAGAGGCAGGGCTCACTTACAACATTTTCACCACAGTTTTAAGAAAGTGACTGAATGAGGGAGTGCTACATGTCTAAAGAGCATATTGTGCCGTGCAAGGTGCCTAATATGTCAATGCGGCTAGGATCGGGCTAGGGATGAAAGTAGGCTGGGGCACCAAAATAAAATGGCCCAGATTTATGAACTGGGTAGTAAAAACAAGTGCCCACGTTTGTAAGTCGAGGATCACTGGACTTTTAAGACATGCTATCTGAGTGGTCTCTGAGGGATGGGGAATCACAGGTATTTGTGCTTGCTGTGGGCAGTGTGAGAAGTAATATTAGAGAAATGTGGCAGTGAAATGCATAATGTTCCTTCTCAATCATGAAGATAAAAACATCGACACATCCCCGCTCTGGTGTGATTGGTCCATCTACTCTGCATGGGATGAGATAGCAGCATCCACAGCCTGCACAGAGCTGCTTGCCACTGCCGCCTATTCTAGTGAAAGAGGTTTACAGCACCATGCCACACACAGCCACAAAACTAGCCCACCACAACACCGGCCCACACACTGGCCTGTCAGACTGACCCGTCTGGCATTGTGCGATTGTCCTGTCGGCCAGTCCACCCCTCATTCAGTCCACCCATACTGACCTTTCAGAGACACATCTGGCTCTTACGGTCTCTGGGTTACATGCAGGCCACGTCCAGTCTGCCCAGCCCTGTCCCCGCATTCCTGTGATTTCCAGCTGCATCCCTAGAGATGCAGTGGAGAGACTCTGTGCCATATTCATCATGCTACAACCCTAAAGGGTTAATGGAGAGGCGGTGTGAAGAGGACACGAACCCCACAGCCATGCATGGCTTCGTGTGACCTGACCGCCAGGCTCTGGCTACGCAGCAAGTGTGATCTGCAGGACTCGGAAACACAGGTACAGTCCCCCAGCTAAGAATAGCCAGAGAGGAAACCCGGCACTGGATGGCACGCAAAACAAAGCGGGAGGAATCTATAAATAGCTGCCCAGGCAGGCCGGGCAGCAGAACATTCACACGAGGGCTGGAGGCCATCGCCCTGCGGTGAGGAGGACACATTCGATATTACGTTGCCTACGTTCCTGCAATATGTAGGCAGGGCGGCCCTGGAAGGAAACGTAGACTATGGCTTGATGCCAAGGAGATTTCAATGAAGTGTCTAAGCCGGCTTTAAAAGTAGTGTTTTCACAGAAACCCTAGAATGCACCATTCTCGTTGAGACGACATTAGACATTAGGTAGGGGCGGGGAAGGAAACCCTGCTCCGAATGGCCTGTCCTAGTCGAAGGCTAATAACAGAAATGGACAGCAGACGCCCACAACCCAAACAGGACAGTACCAGTTGAGTTTGCTAGGGAAGTCCGGAGACTGAGCAAGGGTATGGAAACAGATTGACAAGATGGGCTTGTTTTTTTGTTTCTTACTATAAAATCGAAGTTATAATAGAGCAGTGCTGGAACAGGGGAAATGTTCTCTTGGAACTTATAAATTGGGGGTCAAGGTGTGGCAGAGAACGGGGTGAAGTCACGAGGAGCGGAGCTTTAAAAGCAGAGTCTGAAAGACATTTTATACCTTTATTTTAAAAAAAAATCTACTGCACAGAAATTGCCTACAAGGACAAATGTGGTATACAAAAAGTGATGGATGAAATGCTTGAATTAATCTCAGCCACTAGTAATTACTTGGGCCGCATCCCAGTCCATACAACATTTTGCGCAGTGAACTTTAGCTTTCATACAGAATGTTCAAGGCTCTGATGGTATGCCTACGAAGATGTGTAAATGTAAGCAAAGTTATTTCATGGAACATTATCCCATACAAGCACGCAAGCAAATGTGTGTCAAATGTCGTTCAAGGAAAGATGTCAACCTTAAATGTGGGCATGTAAAATAGCGGTGTTCTTGCCTGGGCCTAATGTTACCGCATGACAGCACACCATGCCACCTAAGTTTGGACCCAGCCTTATGCAAATCAGTCTTGACCTTGCTCCAATGGGAACAGTCTGGCCCAAACTGCCAGGCCACTTCCTCCCTGAACCGGAACAAAAGCAAGCCAGGATCAGATACTCCCTGATTAGGGCTCATCAGCCAGGTATAGCTTGGTTCCAGTGACACTGTGTGCACGGAACCCACGGCTGGGCATACCCATCCCAGTTAGTGCCACAAAAAGACATTGACACCAAGACAAATTCAATATATTTTCCTGTGTCTGCAAGATCCCAGATCTGGCCCAGAAACAGCTGCTGGAACCGGGATTCATCGCAATTCCCCTTCTTTCCCGCACAGTTCAAATGTGACCCTGAGGGCCCATGATGCTCATTGACAGCACTTGATAGCACCCTAAAACACACAAAAGGGCAACCTAGGCTTCCCTCAGGAAATGGGTATGTAATGCAACCAACACAGAAGCTCCTGAAGGAATTAAGAAGATCTTTCAAATATATATTAGATGATTGATTAAACAGATCCAATCAAGGCAATCAATCAAAAACAAACAAAATAAATAATATTAAATAGTACATAGTAAGTAGGGAGTCAAACTGGCTCTTGCACCTTGCTGTTAGCTACCGTCATCATGCCTGTTGACTCACTATTTAAACGAAGTGCCTTCGGTCTTTCCATTTGAGAGTCATACCTTGTCCACCTAAAAAATAAATTTTGAATCTGCACTCACAACGTATGTTTATGAAACTTTTAGTTTTTGAACAGACCTAAGGGTCCTTTTCAATTTCTTCTGTCTAGAAGATGGTCTCATGGTTTTGACCCAATAAGAGACCAAACATCAACCTTTTCACCCACATCATCCTTTACAATTTGTACTTTAGGCATGTAGTATTTGGAATTTTGTTGAGTGGTTCTCAATAATGCATGGTCTATTCTCAGAAACACTCATGGAAATACTTTACGACCTTGCTGTGTAAAAAATGTATATGTGACCCTACGAGGAAATTGTATTCAACTGTTTGATAATATGTTATTGTTGATAATATTTGTGATTTTTCAATTGAAAAAACAACTGAAAAAACTGCAAGTGATTTTGATTAATATATGTCACTGCCTTGCAAAGACTGTACGCTTACATTAATGTATATATTATACATATTTTTATTTGAATCCCAGCATTGAGTACACTGCTCTAATATTTTGTTTTAATTGGTTTTTGATTTTAATTGATTCCCTTTATTGGATCTATTTGACATCTAATGTATGTTTGAAAGATCTTCTAAAATAATTCCTTCAGGAGTTTCTGTGTTGTTTGCTAATACCCTGATGACCAGCGTTCACTTTTCTTAGCAGAATTCAGCTAGGGTTTTGGTATGTTTTTTTTTTTTTAAGCCTACAATCTCAAATAGAGCAGTGGTATATCATTGCTTTGTAAAACCGGGAACCAAATAAATGACTGAATATCGAAACAGGAGTGGATGTTCAGGAAAGTGAAAAAGTCCAAATACAATGCAAAATGTAATACTTGTCACCAGTTGTTTACAGTTCTCTGAACCCAGATCCTGCATTTGTCAAGGAATCGTTCCCTGTCCAAGAAAGAGGCAGAGTTAGGGGTTAGTATTGCCAATGGCATCATTTAATCAAATTCATAGAAATAAAACAAGTGACTTCATTCACCCTTTGACCTCCAAATAACATCACTGAAAGTGAAATTACATTAACCTTGACCACCACCACCATCACAAGAAGGGATACTACACAACCTTCGAACCCTAAGTATAATAAATCACACATTAAATGTAAACCGTTAAATTTAAATCTCTGAGAAGCAGATGGAAGAGAGCATAGCAGGAGAGGGGCGCAGAGGTCACTGCAGCAATCCCAGGAGATCCATTAGTGAAGCCCTGCCATTACCAACAGTTGTGGGGCTGCCCTTTCGTTGTAGGAGGGGTGGTGCAGGGAAGCAGTAAAAACTTCCCTTATAAAGGTGCCAGAAACTAAACTAAAACCCAAGTCTCTGGTGCACAAGTGTTGCTCATAAAACTAATTATGACGTGTCACGCACCCCCCCCAAATATTCATGTGCTGAGCCAAGGACAGTATTTTTAATTCCACCTACAGTTGTGAAAAACTTATTGTGGGCTTAGAAAGAACTTATAGAGCCTTATATCCCACTCATTGCTTACCATTGGTTGACATTATAGTCACTCTCATTTGCTTTGTTCTTATTCGATGGCTTTCCTTGTCCCAGCATGCCCATCTCGTCTTGAACCCTGGAGCATAGCCCCTTTACCATCTCTTTGTTTGGCTGATTTGTATTATTCCACTGCTCACTTTTCGGGAACTTTTTCTTTTTTGGTTAAGTGCATATGAAAACACGTGTTTTCCAGCTCTCTCTGATGTGCTCCATGTGCTTCTTGTTGCTCTCTCGTGTGTGCTGTTCTCTCATGTATTTCTCCCCCTACAGCCTGTGTTGCTCTCTCCCTGTGTGCTTCTCCCCCCTGCGTTCTTCTCTCCATCATGTACTTCTCCCCTACCCTGTGTTGCTGTCTCCCTCATGTACTGTTTTCTCCCTCCTCCCCCATCTGTTACCCCCCTCTCATGCCTGCATTGCATCCCAAATCCCTGTTGTCCTTATTGTTTTTCACACTGTGCATTAGTGCAAAAAAATCATCTTAATTTTTCAAAGTTACTGATTCAAGTGGCATCCACCATCTTGGATCAGTAAATAAAACACACGGGAAAAGGTGCCTGAATGATCATTCATGCGTGCGGCTGAGGAATGGCGCAACCCCGCACCCACCCCAGCAGCGATCTCTTTGTTGTACCTTTTTTCATTTTTTGATGATTATGTAGAAAATTTGCAATTACCCAACCCACTACAGCATTGCCAAAAGGCATTGGAAAAGCCAAGAGGTCCCAAAGACATGCCCTATTGGCTTTGCCAATGCTTGTTTGTTTTATCTGTTATATTGGGGGGCATTACCAGAGCAGGCATATTTGCCAAAAAATATTATGTTTCTATATATTTCTGCGGTAGCATAACAATCATGCTATGTAATTTTTCCTTAAACTTTCCCCATATTGTTTTCTTGAACGCGAATATTTGAGGAAGGTGTTAAATGGAGGTCAGTCAGAAATGTAAGCAGTAATTTCTAACAAGCACTGTCAAAGCCAATCAGTCTCACCTAAATGGGATTTATTGGCTTTGTCAATGTGCTTTTAGCCATGTTATATAACTTTTGCACAAAACGATTACTATACTATAATATATCATAATACAATATATAACAACATTATGATGGTATGGTAATGTTTGTATAGTATGCTATTGCATAGTATGGTATGGTGTTGTATAGTATGTTATAGTATGGTCTGTCATTGTATAGTATGGTAAGGCATGGTATGGCCTATCTTTGTATGGTATGGTATGGTATGGCCTGTCATTGTATAGCATGGTATGATATGATATGGTATGGCCTGTCATTGTATAGTATAATATGAGGTGGCCTGTCATTTTATGGTATGGTATGGTAGGTATGGTATGGTATGGTATGGCATGTCTTGTCAATGTAAATATGGTATGTTATGGCCTGTCATTCTAGAGTATGGTATGGTGTGGCCTGCCATCGTATGGTATAGTATGATATGGTATGGCATGTCATTGTATAGTATAGTATGGTATGGTATGTTATGGCAAGGGATGGTGTGGCCTGTGATTGCATAGTATGGTATGATTAAAGGTATTGTATGGCCTGTCATGGTATGTTATGTTATGCTATTCCATGGTCTGTAATGACAGACCATATGGTATGGTTTGGTATAGTATGGTATGTATGGTATGGCCTCTTAGTGTATATGGTATGGTATGGGCTATCATTGTACAGTATTGTGTGACCTAGCCTGCCACTGTATAGTACAGTATGGCATGGCTTGTCATTGTATGGTATGGTATGATATGGTATGATCTGTCATTACATTGTATGGTATGGTATAGTATGGCTTGTCAATATATGGTATGGTATGACCTGTAATTGTGTAGTATGGTATGGTATGTTCATTTTTGTTACAATGTACACATTAAGCTATGGAAGAAAACGCAATAGAATAAAAAAACAAGTAAAAAGCACTTCACAATATAATGTGATTTTCATGCTAGATTGTTCTATTCAACCCTAATCGTGGAAATGTAAACCAATTCAAACCACAGCCTATTTTTGCATAAAACATTTAAATCATGACCAAACATCCAATAAATCAGGGAAAACGAACGAAAAAGCACTTTGCCATTAATATATTTTGAAATCATTGTTAAAAGTGACACTAACAAACCTGTGGGATGCTGGTGTTGTTATGCTGCATCAAAGAGTAGAATGAGAGAGGATAAAAAGTAAAAGGGAACAGAACAAGTAGTGAAAGCAACAGCGTGGAGCAAAACAAGGTACAAGACAATCTAAAAACACACACACTCTTACGAGTGCTGCAAATAGACGGGGAAACGCACGAACAGAAAGTGAAGCAAAAGTGAAGACAGCACACCCTGACCAAACAGGAGCCAGCAAATAAGATTGACAATGAAGCCAACAAATGGTAAGCAATGGGTAGGCTCTAAGCCCCCTTCATGTAAACAAAATGACTCGCAAGTGACAGCATGTGCACTGTCTCAGTCAAGACCTAAAAACAAGCAATGCTTCAGCAAAAGCCGAACACAGGACATGTAGTAATACATGTCAGCTGTTATTTTGCAATAGTTACTTTATTAGTGCCTGTGTATGCAGTTCGGGAGGTCAGTCGCATAACTCGTATTAGGGCATCAGGTGTAGTGGCATCAGAGCTAAATGTGTTGAGGATCTCTATTTACACCACTATGGCAGTCTCTTACTACCCAGCCATGGGTTTCAGGGCCTATTTCCTTGCTTGCTTTTTGGTCCCTAACACCTATGCTAGGTGGCCGCAGGAAGTCGCAAGACAGCACTCGTCATACATAGCAGCAAATTAAGGCCCACTGCTGCAAATGACATCTCACACTCAAGGAAGTGGGCATGTGAAACACCACAGTCAGCAGAATCATGAGCACTAATGTCAGACTGATGATCAAAGCCAACCCCAGGTATGGTCCATGGCACATCTGTTAGCTGTCAAACTGGGAATCAGGAAGACTTCTTTCAGAGGCATGGGCCTCTTAAAATCTCATAAAGCTGGTGCCTTCTCTCCCGCATCAGGGACATGTGTAGTGATGGGTGAAATGGCAGAACCTTGAGGGAAAATCACTGTTGACCATCCCTTTAGATATATGGTCCCTGCACTCTCCGCTGGTTGTTTTACCTGTCGTATAATATTCACGTGTAGTTAAATGGAAGAGAACAGCATTCTAAAGGACACCTCTCATTAAGGATTAAGGTGGGTGAGAGGAAGTCCACTGGAGAGAGGTCCAGATGATGCTAGGCTTGCACAAGGGATATCACCATAAAGTGCAAAACAGTTTGCATATTTTACACGAGTGCTTGTGACCTCATCTTTATTTTGCACTCTAATGGATGTTCTAATCTGACACAGGGCAAAATGCCCATACTTAGGGAGTTACAAAACATTTATATTTATGAGACAGAAGTCCTTTTGCAACTCCCTGAAAATGTTGCGAATGGAGAGATGACGGCCTGCAAGACACAGCAGACCTTCATCCATGCATTCGGATTCACTCATTTGCAGTTCCTGTTGTCTTAGGAGACAGGGGCTATTTTCAATTTTGAAAGCTGGCACTCAGAGAATAATATGACTTTGGAGGAAGCATGCAGCGGTCCCTTGGATCACAATCTGTTGTCAGCAGCCACTATTCACAAAATGAAAGATGTACACTTTGCAAATGCATAACTACCCCCTTTCAGAAGTCAGCAGCAGATAAATGTTTGTGGCAAGTATTGATATATTGTATAGTAAGTCACACCTTCACACTGAGGGACCTCCATTGGCTCTCCTAGTTGGCCAGCACCATCTTCAAAAGCAGCTGCATTGTTTACAAAGCTGACACGGCCTGCCGTCTTGCCTATCTGGCTGACAAGCTCACCATCACTGGTGGCATTCAACACACCCTCAGCCAAGACACCATCAGACTGGAGACAAAGAAGTGCAAAGAAAAAATACAAGGCAACAGACCTTTTCCAGGATCTGAAAGAGCATTTCCATCAGGGCCACTCCAAACCGGATCCATAGGAAAGAAGTAAAAATGCACATCTTAAAAGAGCACTACACCATGAAGCAGTAATAGTCCACACACCAGACACCACTTCAATAATTTTTTGATTGTGTCCTTTACTTTGACCAATACAACACTATGCTACCTTTTCGCTAGATTTCTGCTATACAAATTCTACCTACATAAAAGGAGAGCGGACTCTCATTACACACCCCATTTCCACTGTAATTTGTTATGGTTTGCAAAGCACACTTTCACATTCCCAGCTTATAGTGTGACTTTTCCCTACAGCAACCATCATTTCTGGGTTTGCAAAGCCTGTGTTGTCGCAAACTGCATGTATTGTGAGTACACAGAGAAGGGAAGTGTTAGAGATACATCCACATGTTTGTGGAACAGATATAACCGTAGTGGGAGAGGAAAGATATGAGAGAGTGAGGGGAGATATATTATAGAGACATTTTAATATCTCTCGTATAAATACAAAAGATCCAGGAGAGGTAAGATATGACAGAGACATTTGAATCCCTGAAGGGGACACAAAGAGCAGCGAAGGGTCGAGTTTGAGATCCAGTCAAGGGTACAGATGCAGTAGGGGTGGGACGGAGAGACATGAGACATACATTAAATCCCACAGCGGTATAAATACAACAGAGGACAGCGTTTCTATACCAGTGGGTTGCACGCACAGCCCTTGTGTGTAGTTAATGTGGTCATCAATCTCTTTATCTAATGCTGTCTTTGTGAGTGACTCTCACAATCTCTCTGAAAGTCACACCATTTGACGCCGCTTCTCCTGTAACATGCTAGCATGTCTGATCCCTGCCTCCATGTGCTGCTATCATGTTATCTTGATACATGGATAGAGATTGATGCAGCCTTGAAAGCCCTGCTGGAAGCAGGATGGGAAAGAAGGGACAGAGAGGGATGGAGAGGTCAGCAGAAAGGGAAGACAGGGGCGTGACGCTGCTTCCTCTTGGTGCTTGGAAAGCACTTAATCCAAACCTTAGGTCTCATCAAGGCGCTGCTAGGAGCAGAAAGCGAGGGGGACAGAGCTGCTAAGGGAGGGGGACAGAGCTGCTAAGGGAGGGGGACAGAGCTGCTAAAGGGGGGGAGCGAGCAGTAGGAGGAGAAGAGGGGGCAAAGAAGGGATCTTTCTTCATTCAATCTTTTATCGTGTTTTTATCTCCTGTACTAGACGAATTACCACTTTCTAGGGCAGCACTGCACACATGCAACAGTGCTGAGCAATTGTAAACTGACATTTGCACCGACTAACCAGCTTATGCAAAACGGCACTATCAGCGTACGATCAGTGCAACTGAGGAATTTTTACCGACAATCTATCGAAAAAAATGTATGTTTAATTTATGCCCCAGGCAGTCAGTGCAAAATTGTCCAGCGTCAGGGGCATTTGTGTGTATACTGACAACTAAAGGTAAACATTGCAATGCTACAAGTGATGACAAGCACAGTGAAGTCTGCGGCTGCAGCAGTACTAGGAGTAAGGAAGGCTACTTCCCTCCCCACCCTTCCTTCCTTCCTACGTTTGCCTCACTTGACCTCAAGGCAGGGTCCCACTCCCTAGTTGTCTTGTACGTTATAGCGCTTAATAAACGATTTCGACTAATCAATACCAGAATTTCAGAGGCATTGGCCTGTCAGTAGATCTCTTAATATACATTCAAGTGACTTTATGCCTAGGCTACTGTGTAACCCCCGCAGGTTTAAGCCAGGTACATCTGCCTACCCTGATGCCAATTATACATCAATCATTCCACGACCAGATGCTGCTTCACAAACACTCTCACGTAAAGAAATATAATTTTTAAAATGCCCCACGGAGCGAAAATGAAAAGTGAGCTCGTGGCAGTAATATTTCAGGCTTTATGTCAAATCCTGCTGGTATGCTAATGAAAACATAAAAGATGCAAATTGTGAGTATTCTTGTACAGTGTGGGTTCTGAGAAAGAGAGGCGAAGATGCAAAACTTCAATAAAACATGTTTTTCTTCCCATTTCTCACAAGCGCTCTCAGGATGAGCAAAAATCCAAAACACGGCCAGCTTTAATAACTATGAGACTTGAGGTTCAAACAAATATTTATGTTTTCTCTCCTCACTAAAATCTTAATACTCTAAGGATCTTCAGGGCCATTAACGCCATTAAGGCCAAAATACCATCTCAAGTTCCGAGCACCATTGTGTCCGTCTTGTTCTGCTCGCTCCAGTGCCCATGTAAACCCCAAGAAAGCCTCAGTAGACGATAAGTTAAGAATGCATGATCCACACAGACTCAGGTTACAAACCCCCCTGGGGAAGGAAAACATCTTGAAAGAGGAAAAATCCAATTATGCTGCAAGCAGTCCAATGGGAAACGCAAAATTGTGAAACAATGTGACTGATGGCACCTAATTGCTTCCATAGCAGGCTATCTCAGGCCCACGGGGAGCATCTACCTACTATATGGTTTCCGGAAATGCAGAATTAATTTAATGTGTGTTTTTGTATTGTCCTCTTAAGTGTGCTTATGGTTGTCGGTATTCAGGGTAATTTGACTGTGTTCCCCTATATTAATGCAGGTTTGCACACTGGGTGAACATTTTACCAATCTAGCTACATTCTATTACCAGATCATCAATATAATCTACTAATTACCACATTGAGCTGTAGCAGATTTTCTTAATTCGAATAAAATTGCTAGATAAAATTTGGACTAGCAATACTTAGGAGTAACTGCTTCTTCTGGCTGCGTTGATGGTGTAAGCATGTCTCTCTTGCCCTGCCTGTATACAGCCTTTCTCTTGCATGCGTATTAATATTATTATTATTATTATTATTAAGTGATGCTACTACTAATCCTAACAACAAGAGTGATAATGATAATAATATGACAAGAATAATTTGATTATATATATGGCATATGGTATGCAAAACTGTTTTGTGATTGGAAAGCCTGCAAATCGCAATTAGGTGTGGGTGGAACTCGCAGAGTTTCACTCCACGGAATTCTGCGGAGTTACATGAAAACTCCATGAGAGTCCACAGAGTTCTACCAATGGGTGGAAAATATGTATGTCATGTTGGCCGTGCTGCAATTTAGCGCCAGTAGCACGAACAGCACTGAAAAATCAGCGTGAACGGCACCATGCGGTGCACAAGAGTGTGCTGCCATTCGAGTTGACTTTGCTCCCACTCGAGTAGAAAATCTACTAGAGATGCAGCAAATCTACTAGAGAAGCAGCCCTCTGACTGCTCGTGACTGCCCACGTTAGAAAATGGTGGTAGGGGACGCCAAATCTAGCTCGCATTTCGGAAGCCTCGCAGGAAATAATTCCACCACTTGGCCGTTGGCAGAATTTGGCAAGAACTCCACATTACAAGAGTAACGCAGAATCGCCAAATTCTGCCAATTCCTCCCCTTAGCACAATATCACAAGTTTTGTAACTGCAAAATACCAATTCACACTGTATAAATTGTACTTTGCAAGCTATAAATGACACACAGTGCAAATCAAATAATGGTGGGGCAAAAAGAGACACTCACCTCTTCCTTCCAAACTGCAATGCTATGTATAACTGTTTCGCGACTGCAATAGCAGCCATTGACTGAATATCAACTCCCACAAGAGGTTTGCGTTCATTTGCTTATGTTTTATGACTTTGGGGTGTCGGTATTTGGAGGAGCATGCAGAGGTCCAAAAGACGCCAGCTTTTAACACTAACCCATTCCCACAGTGCGGCATACTCCCACCAGGGCCATTGACAGAATGCAAATTTCTGTTTTTGAATCCAGCCCCTGTCCCACTTATTAGGTGTGGTCTAGAGACAGCTCTAGCTGTCTAGTCAGCTTCAAGTCATTGAAAAAATTATAAATAAAAACACATAATAGATAAATAAATGCATGCATAGAGAGGCTTTAGGTCAGTCCTCTTAATCCATTGGTCTGTCCAGCTCTCATTCACATTTTGCTTCCGCCTACAACAGAATACAGCATTGGTCAGTAGTTCAGACCACTTCTACCATTGGCTTACTTGCACTATGAGTGTGGCCAGTGGCGGCCGGCACAGGTAAACGCGGTGTAACGGGGCAGAGGCGGGGCGGGGTGGGAGGGGGTAAGTCGACACACGACAGAATAGGTATAATTAAATAAATAAATAATTCCTATTCGGTCGTCTGTCGACTTTCCCCCATGCTACGCCCTACCCCTCCCCACCGCACTTACCTGTGCCGGCCACGGCTGAGTGTGGCAGCATTTTGCCTGATCACATGTGCACATCCACCTAAAAAGAAATACACTTCGTTACCAGTGTTGGTTGGGGGAGCAATAATTTGCTTGGCCAATATTTTTTTTTCTATTGTTTATCTTTTTTATTTTTTTAAACTGTCTTTAGGTGACAGTTAGTCAAAGCCAATAGTAACTTTTCCTTAAGAAACAGATATACTATTATGTGCATCAAAACTAAAAGGTATTTCTACACCTGTTCTAAGTACACCTGTCTACTAGGAAGAGCCTGTACCGTTCTGTTAAAATGATAAAGACTGTTTTTTTTTTTTTTTTATTTAAAAAATGTATTGCAAACATAGGACCACCACATTTAGGTAGAAGCATAATTTCCTATCTTTTTTCTTTTGTGGCTTATGCTTGTAGTAAAAATAAAATGGAGCCATCACACCGCCTTGGCAAGGCTACCTATACTGGTTTTTTAATGCTGTGTTTTTTATGCTGGCCCTGTCCCTTTAAGGGACAGAAGCAAAGGCTGCATTAAAAAAACAGCTTGCCATTCTGAGAATGCAAATGCAGGGATACTGGTCCGCTGTCCGTCGCATGCCTCCATCCCTGCATTTACAGCTCATTCTGTAGGATTCACAAATTGAATACCGCTTCATTAATATTTATAGAGCAGGATTTTACAAATCTTGCCAACTGATCATTTTTCACTGCGATGGGTTCACATCACAGCGCAAAACTGAGGTCAGGTTGCAAGGGGTTTGCTTTGCAAAATCTAGTGATTGCTATGCGGCTCAACCGCGGTATATCAGACCCTTAGTCCCACAGTTGCTTTTTCTGAGCACAATAAAATACCTGATTTTATAATCGGTCCAACTCAATGGAATTGATAGCATTGTTACAGATGGATAAAAGGATGAGATGGGTGTGCCGAGAAACACACCATGACTTGCAGATTACACACAGGTGTCAACCGCAGGTGATGAACCCACGGAGCTTGTAATTCTTTTTGCTCTCTGTCTTCTTGTCCTATCGCTGCTTCTGTCACCCCTTTCTATTCTCAACAACCTCATAGGAACTCAAAATGGACTCATGGGCAATGGAAAGACATGAGATCCTTTCATCACTGGGGTTTCTTCTTATGCAACACTGTCAACAACGGATATGACAATGACCACCAGTCCAAGCTTGACCTAGTGACGTGTTTTTGTACAAAACCATCGCCAATACCCAGTGCATTAATTTATAGTGGGCATGTAGAGCGATCCCAGATCTTCCCAACAATGGCATAAATAACAGACTGCCCGCTGTTACTGAAAATACCTCTATACATTCCATTGGTTTGTAGCTCTTGCCTTTGTGTATAAAATAGTAAGGGGAGATGTGAAGAATAAATTAACCTCCAGGTACTGGGAGAAGCAGGGGAACACATGCGTCCATTGGGCAGACATCAACGCGATAGGGATGTGTATGCACCCGATCCTCCCCCCCCCCCCTTTAATCAGGATTGTCGTAATCAATGCTTGCTTTGAAGCCTCCTGTGTATCTATGGACCCAAATTCAACAAGAACCATGGTCAAATATCAAGCTGTACTGTATTTTCTGTTTAAATGTTAAAGGTTACCGCCCTGTCGCCATTTGTTACCTCCCATGAGGACTGGATCTTTTACTAGTGGCATTACACGGTCTCCTTCATAAGTCGGTAAGCACTATTTTTTTAATTTAACTAATTTGCCGCGGGCCGAAAGGGAGCGTGTCTACTCACTAATCTAACAAGCATTTGCAATGCAATAGGTCTCGCATTTAAGCTAGTTTCAGCTATTGACATTGCAAATAACAATGACTTTTATTTTTGTTTTTGTTTTTAAAACATAAATAAAAGGCATTGTCATTTACAATGCCAATAGCTTAAACTCGCGTAAATGCGAGACCTATTGCATTGCAAATGCTTGTTGTACTAGTGCCTCACTCCATGAAACACAGGTATACTGTGATAAGGGTTGGTTCCAAGGTTGTACTACAGGCTGAGGCACTCAATCCACACTTATGCCATAGGTTCAGTACTGCCTCCTCACTCCAGCTGCAGGAATACAGACAATACACTTCCATGCTAAGCTAAGGGCATTCAAGTGGATCCTACTTTGCCTTGGAAAATAATACTGTGAGGTAAAATGTAAGGGTAAACATTAAAATACATCCGCTCCATCCTTTGCAGATCATGAGCATGTTTGCATTAATCTCCATTGTTGTTTTTATGCAAATTGCCCACATCTCATTAGATCATAACCTGTTCTCCTTTGAAAGTTATACCCTGCAACTTAGCAATACCTAACTTCCTCTAGCTCATGCACTAATCCTACCAACCTTCTGCATGAACTCACATACTCCCACACTAATGTCCACATCTAACTACTACTAATTTATTCCACCAGAAAGACAGTGGAATAAATGCATGTAATGTTCTCCTTAAGAGCACAAGACTAAACCCAATCAGCAACAGTAACACCAAACCTTGAATTATGGAGCAGCGTGCTGCCTGGTGTAAAGTGCTTCAACACCTTGTAAGGGGTAGTAAGCGCTACATAAATTCAATTGTAATACAATATAATACATATGATGATGTGATTCTTTAAGAAACTGAAATTTCACATGGTTGGCTGCATTACATATTAGGCTAGAAATTGGACTGTATTCTCTGTGATTTGCAAACACTTAGAAGGAAAGGTGAAGTGAGTAGAAGGAAGAGAAGGACAGGTGACAGCAAAGGTAGAAGAGATAGGCTAGAGTACTAGGTAAACACAACCAACACTAGGCACGTCCGAAATTTAAGGGTCTGGTTTGCTGCAGGTAAAACAAGCTTTTTGGAGGGAAATAATATGTCAACGTAGTAGTATGACTTACTCACACTGCCCATCAGGGCCAGCATCTCACACTGCCCTTCAGTGCCCTCCTACGCGATATTCACATGCTGAATATCAATGTTAAATCAACAAACTGCCCACCAGTGCCAATTTCCCATATTGCCTACCAAGGCCATCTTCTTACAGACCTCTGCAAGATAGCTCAGTCAGGTAAGTGCTTGGTGGTGATATCTGCCACTCAGTGTCAACTAGTGCTTTCACAAACCTTCCAGACATCTCTTCCTTCCTCTATCCCTCCTTTATCTTATTCAATCCAACAAAAAGACTCACATGTACACCGCTCGAATTAACAACTTAGATTTCCCTACACCAACCCACCACTAATCTACTTTGGGTTCCGGAGTAGTGTACTACTCACTGAAAAGAAGGGAAGGGAGCAGGGAAAAGGCAGTCAAAAATATAGAGAGATTGATTTATCGACAGACCCGTTCAGGTAAAGCCATGTCTATGTTTTGCTCATCTACTGTAAGTCAACTCTTGCGGTCTTTGTCAGTGTTCCGTGGAATTCTGATCTGACTACAAGAAATGGGCCTATGTGCAACTTGACACCAGGAGTAGCTCTTAGGCCCTGCCTGTCTGCAACACAATCCCCACTGTGTGCATGCGCGGTGTGAATGGGCCTTTATTTGTGCGACTGGGTGATATTCTCCTCCGTGAAGGAGGCTCCCCGTCCACTTTGAGTCATTGTTCTTTGTCTTGTGTTTTGCAACTTTTTTGCTGAATTTCTGCAAGCCGCTGCCCTTCTAACAGCGACCTAAACTTCAACACACAGATAACAGGAGAAGGCCTGCCAACTTCTCAAAAATATTTACTGTGTGAGGAGAGGGCGGGACATTTGAAGGGGCAGGGCTTTGTGTCGAGCACTGCCTAAAAAGCACTTAGACGGTCTGGCCCCTCCCTGTATAAAACCAAAAAAACACACACTCTCCTGAAGTTGGCGCCAATGTACTAGAGACATTTAAACACTCATAATAGACATCGGTTGTGCAGAGCCTTCAAAGAGGAGCTGGACACCCTCGAAAACCAACTCTGTTCAAGGGTTTCCAGCTCACCATGTGATATCAGCTCTTCACTGAGTGACTGTATGAAGAGAGACAATACTGTGTAACACACAGTGGCACTGTGTGAGTTGGCAGGTCTGTAGGAGCAAAAAAAGCATAATCTCTCTTATACCAACACGGATCTTTGTTTCTAGGCTCTCAGAATCACACACCCTGCCCTTACTACAATAGAAGCTAATATTTAGTTTTTAACAAAGAGAAGTCTGACATCTACTTCGGATAGTTTATACTTAAGTTTGTTGTAGATTCTCAACTTTTTGGGAACTAACATCATTCCAAAGTAGGAAAGACAAGTACTCCAGAGTTTTACAGCTTACTCTGAGTTTTCAGGCTGGGAAACTGCCTGTAAAATAAGAGCTCAAAGTTGAGAGTTTGTGGGTGATCACTGCATTTTGCATGATTACCCTGTCTCATAATGCCCTCTTTGCTGTTCGTTAGCCTCAGTTAACTATAATGGAAACTTCGTCATGATGGAGGAAAATAAGAAGCCTGTTTCAAAAAGGAATTTGCATATGCTATCGTAATTTACATGCACAAAAAAAGCATTTTGAAATGAAATGAACAAGAAATTTATAAAGCGCAATCCAATTACCCAAAGGTGTCAAGGCGCTAGCTCATCAAGTAAACATATGTCGTGAGCACTACATGGGAAAGACGCGGATTCTGGCGATTCAAGTACCATCTCGGGTGGCACAGGAGCCGAGTAACAGTGAACTCACCCTGGATTCAGGAGGGCAAAGTTCAAACGAGGCAGATACATTGAATTGGACAGCATTGTGCAATCCTCCATTACCGATAGGAGACTAAAAATTGTTAATAAGCCCTGATGAAGACCACTGAAGCTGGACCAAACGCGTTGGCTGCTTGGCTGTTTTTATTATGAATGAAGAATAAAAGAGATTGAATAATAACAAATATTGGACGGACCCAATTATTCTAGAACTTGGAGTTGGTGGTGCAACCCACATTTGTGACAAATATGTCGTAAGATCATAACTCAGAGTCAGAGGTTAAACAACCATGTCTTTAGTGCCTTCCTGAATGCCAACAGGCGAGTCTCGTCCTTTAACCTTTGGGGAAGAGAGTTCCAGAGTTTGGTTGTCCCGACTAGAAAGCTTCTACCGCCCCAAGCACTTTTCTTGAACCTAGGGATCACCAGATTGTGAGCTTGAACTGAGCGTAGCTGACGTGCAGGGACATACAAGCAAAGATTTTGCTTAAAAAAGACTGGCCCTATGTCATGAGTTGCTTTAAATGCTATGTACAAGGCTTTAAACTCAATGCATCACTTCACTGGTGTTATATTTCATATAGGTACCCCGATATAGGTCTAGGTATCATCATAACCCTTCACCTACATTCTCTCCTATACTACATACATAACGGATTTGGAGGACTGACCTTTTACCCAGTTACAATACTACACATAAGTACGTAGGGTTTTTCCTGGACACTGGCCTCATAAATTATGCATGAGGATTCTTAGTTTTTTGGAATCACAGCAGGACCATCATCTCCTGCATAATAACTGTGTATAAAGTTCATTCCCGACGTCATCCTAAGTCTGACACTCGCACAGCAAGGTAGAACCCCTGGGGATACCTTAGGGTATATAAACACCACATCTAGGGAGAGGAGATCACGACTTCCATGCCGACACACTGAGGCGAGATACTCCAGCTCGCAGTTGTCTGTCATACCTTTGCGGGGCGTTCAGCTCGAGACCAGAACGGGGTCCCGCAGTCTGACATCAGGTAATGGGGTTGGCTTTATCCTAGAGGGATTCTTGGATTTACACCTACTCACATGCTAGGTACACTTAGGTACATCTAGTTAGGGTGCATCATAGGAGTACGCATTTTATTGCCATGTATTTTATATACTCGCCTATATTTGTGATTTTAGCAAAATGGTAGAAACCTTCCATCTGTTTACTTTCTTAGTGCTCCTACTCATTTATATATGCTACTGTCTACTGGTGATTTCAGTGCACTTATTTTACGCTAGAATAACGACTGTTCAATAAATACTTATTGAAAACGTCCCAACCGTTTATTCTGTGTATCTCTCTGACAACAAGTGAGCACGAGTGACTGAGCGAAAAGTAAGTTACTGTTTCCACGGTCCTGAGGGATCAGGGTTGTCATGTTCGATAGTTGCCAAGAACTATTCTGTCCTTGGTAAGGGGAAGTTATAGTGTCATCGCGAGCTAGCTGATACACAGGCCAACATACCCGGTGGGGGTGTCTGGTATCAGTCTGGACACCAGTCCCGCAGTGTATGTTGTCTAAACGCGAAGATCCTATATAGGTCTTATAGGAACTACACGACATGGCGCCACCAACGTTGGTATTGGCACTTATTTAACAGTCAAGTCTGAGTAGTTCAGTCGTGCTATTCTCAGAGACCCCTACTCACAATTTCCCCAGAGACGTCTGGAGTGGGAGGGAACAAAATCCGCCGCAGCTGAGTAGGAAAATTCCTATGTATTGGCTGTTGGTTTAATCAAGCTTGAAGGATACAGTGTTCCTAATTGTGCATAACACCTTATCTCAGTTCCCTTGAAACGCTCTCCTTTCTAAAAATATTGACTGAACAGAGAGACGTAGATGAAGGAAATGCACTAAACTTCTCAGCCGAAGAAGACGATGCAGATGCAATATACATTGCAGATAATGTTAGAAATGTCGTCACCCTAAAACTAGTAGCATATGGTGTTACAATTAGGGGTGGGCAAGTGACTTTCGTTATTGAGGCACACGAATCATATAGGACAGAGGTATTCTATTCATGGATTAAATTCCCGCAGGCAAATGCACAAACCAAAACATTTCACTACTATGTAGAAGATGATATACCAAATGAGTATAGTCCATATGAGGACATTGAAATTCCACTCACTTACGAAGAACACCTCTACTGGTTTAAAGGTGCCCTCCCCCATACAATCAAAAGAGTAAGACTCGGTCCGCTTGGAAGAGACCGAGCAACATGGCCAGTTTTAGCGGCATACACACCACATCCTGACATTGACACAATGCCAGGAGAAGACTTACTTGTACAGCATAAAGAATTAATAAGACTTTACAGAAACATGACACAGTTTGTGTTGAGAACAATCATACTTCAGCCCACACCGGCTACACAACCAGGACCAGCTCAAGCTCCTACAACAAAAATTACACCACAGACACTGCACGCAGTAATGGGTAAAATGCCCCCAAAACGTGAACAAATGCCCTTCTGGATAGCACAAAAAATTACACAGCTGGAGGCAGTGTTTCCACACACTGGTCCTAAGGAAAAGCATAGAATACTTACTATTTGCTTGCCAATGGGGATAGCTCCCTCTATAGAGGATTGTACCTCTTGGGGCACAGTCTTCGCTGCAATATATACCAAGACTCATGGTATCCCTTCTTTAGCGGTAATACCGGATGCATTAAGATAAATACAGAACGAGTATGGAGCAGAGCCTGCTCTAAACTCGGGGATGAAGTTGTTAAATAACTTTGCCCAGGTATCTGCGATAATATAGGCGAATATTAAAGGGGAAGCAGCATCAGTGGCAATACGCCAACGCCCGAGAGAGTTCACTCCATTCCAACAGGAGACAGAACTACCTAAAATAATTTAAACTGCTTATACAGAGTTAGGAAGAGACAGTCTGGGAGCTAGACCTGTAAAACCCCAACTAATGGGGAGTTCAGATAAAGAACAGGCAAAGCAAACACCAGTTTCTTCAAAGAAGAAATGGGACAATAATAAAAAACAAAAGAACAGATCTCACTCCAGGGAAGGTCTCCTCAACAGGAGCCCCCAGAAAGGAGATATAATCTTAGGAATAGAGATAACATTAAAAAACCTGACAGGTATCAGGATACTGATACTCGTTCCTCTCGTTCCTTTCAGGGTTCATCAAAAAACTCCTAGAGGGAAGGACGGGCAGAACAAAGACAAGAAGAGCGTACAAAGTCCAGAGACAAGCAACGCACTTCAGACTACGCTTCAAAGAATGAAGAGAAACCTAACGCAAAACCTCAATTTAAAAAGAAGAAGGTAGCAGGTCTCAAAGTTAGACATGCCCAGAATTCTGAGGACTCAGCTACTTAACGGGGAAAGGGCTCCGACGATGCTAGACAGTGCGGCAGAAGTAACAATAGCTCGCCGGAACCTGAAGGAATTTCTGGTGACAGCGGAGTTGAGTGAGTATATCACGGTGGAAACACCTGATACTAGGGTGAGTGTCCCACACAAGTTACATGAAATAACACTCCCAACGGAGGGGGACAAGCCGAGACAAGTTAAGGGTCTCTTTTTGGAGAACCTGACTTTGGGCTATGACATCCTATTAGCGGAAAAAGATTGGCCGCCTACTATTGTTATGGAATGCCCAAAGGGGGAAACTGTAATTTTTCCAGCGTTCTCTGACCTAGTACCCGCACACCTAAGACATACATATGCGCAGAAGTGGGTGGTAGCCCTTGCTCCAGCGTTATACCGCAACCATGTTGGGTGGGATGAGAAGTCTCCCCACCACATTATTCCAATAAAAAACAAACTCCACAAAGACAGTATCCCATAAAACAGGAAGCTAAAAAACAGGTCAGGGAGATCTTAGATCAACTTGAATACCAAGGTGTAATTGAAACATGCACCTCATCAATGAATAATCCTTTGTTTCCCGTAATGAAACCAGACAATTCATATCATCTAGTTTTAGACTATAGACACCTGAACTCATGTACAAAGACATTTGCGGTTCAGAATGCACACAGTGCCGCATTAATGAATAACATTGTGCGGAAAAAATACAAAACATCATTAGATATCTCAAATGGATTTTTCTGCCAAAACATAGTGCCTGAAAGCAGATATTTGACAGCCTTCTCAGCACTAGGGTCCCAGGGTCAATTTTGTCGACTCCCCCAAGGGTATAAGAATAGCCCGGGGTTATTCTCAAGGAGGGTAGCAGAGTTACTACAGAATTTGGATGAAGAAGCATTATCCTATGTAGATGATATTTATCTAACGGATGATGACTTAGAGGAACACTTGACCAGGGTGAGCACAATAATTTTAGGTTTCGCCTCTGAGGGCTACAAATTTAATTTAAAAAAATCGAAAATAGCCCACCTCAATGTCCTATTTTTGGGATATGAGTTTTCAAGTAAAGGCAAAAGCCTGGCAGCCCACTTTTTAGAAAAGTGCGCACTGCTATAACCTCCAAAATCATTAAAAAACTTACAGTCCATACTGGGATTTTGGAATTTTGGCAGAACATACATTTTGGATTACGCAGAGAGAGTAAAACCTTTCTAGGACCAAATAAGACCTGACTTTTCAGTTAGACAATGGACACAGGAACACACAAATATCCTTAGTTCCCTACAAGCTGATATGATATCATCAAAACACTTACAGACACACGTAAACGTACGCAACCTGGTGATCCGCATAGTCGCAGGTCAATCAGGATACACTTACTTAACCTTTAATGAAGGTGAAACAGTACCAATTGCATATAAATCGCATTTGTACACTAACGCTGAAATGCGTTTTGCACCCACAGAAAAAATTCTGACAGCAGTACAGACTGCTGTAGTGAGAGAAAGAGCACTGGCTCAGGGGAAACAAATAATTGTCGTGACCCCGGTACCGGCCTTAGAGGCTGCCACGAAGGAAAGCGTCCCAAATGCAAAAGCGTTACATCCAAGATGGATACAATGGGCTAATTCTCTCACTGCAACAGATGTAGAATACAGATATGACCCTAGTCTAAAAACACAAGCATTCCTGCAATACGAACAAGAATATCCTCTACCAAATGAAATAATGCCTCTAGATCGGTATGAATACATTATTTATACTGACGGATCTGCTCAACCGGCCATAGGGAGTAAGCAACAATACAGTGCAGCATGAGCTATTGTAAAAGGTAGGATGCAGGATGGCAAGTTCCGTCCAAGCTGTACAAAAACGCAGTCTCTCGGAGACTGCACGGCTCAGTTGGCAGAATTAAAAGCACTACTACTGGCACTGATAAATACGGATCCAGAATTCCCCACTCTGATAGTGTGTGATTCCTTTTACTGTGTCCAGTCATACAACGAATACCTCCACAACTGGGGACAGAATGGGTTCAGAGATTCAAAAGGTGGCACAATCAAACATAGTAAACTATGGGAACAGGTAGCAGAGTTAAAGAACGAACTACCAAGGGCTCACGTGATACACACACTGAGTCATCAACGTGATGGCGTTCACGTTGAAGGGAATTCATTGGCTGATGAAGCCGCAAAGGGGGCAGTACGCACTGCGTCCGTAGCTGCAATCACCCGTTCAAAAACGAGGGTAGACGGTAGCACAGTGGTAGCTGTGATTGCTTCACACAATAACAGCAAAGCACTACCTAAAGGTTTTCCACTCAAGTACTCCTACAAGTTAGATGCAAACAACGTTCCATTTGCTCAGATTCCTGGAGTGGGGGCTAGAGTAATACCAAACATGGATCGCAGGTTAGGTTTAATCTTGGCTGCACACGAGGGTCTGGGTTCTGCGCACGAAGGAGTTACGGCGACAGTTTCTTTACTGAAACAATGCTATTGGTGGCCAGGGTTAACAAAGCAGACCAAAGACTTCGTCTTAATGTGCGAATTCTGTCATCAGATAAATGGGGCCACCGTAGCTCGCCCAGCACAGATCTCATTATTGGACAGCATCAGACTGACCGTTCGCGTGCATTTACCTGGACCACTGCGGCCCCTTAAAATGTGATGGGGCTTACAACTATATCATGGTTGCAGTGGATTCCTGTTCAAGATTCTTATGGGTATGGCCTCAGCGCTCGGCTGACACCCGAACTGTTATAAAAGATTTGCGAGTCTTTATAGGGACATATGTAGTTGGCACATTACATTCTGACTGTGGCCCCGCGCTCAGCTCTAGGGCTTACAAGGAAGCCATGGGAAGTTTGGGTGTAGCATTGCGGTACTCCTCTCCGTACCATCCCGAGGGAAATTCGGTTGTGGAGAGGAAAAACCGGGACTTAAAGCAATCTTTAACAGCTAGGGTATTAGGCTCAGGTGGTAGTTGGGTCAATCATCTATTTGGGGTCCAGCGGGCCCTTAATAACCAGCCAAGAAGCTCTCTGGGAGGTGCAACTCCTTACAAGGTCCTGTTTGGGACAAGAATGTGGGTACCTGATCTCGATTGTGAAGGCACAGTGGCGGATGAAAAACCGTTTGACATCAATAAACGTTTGGCTGTTTTACAGGATCTGAATGAATCCAGAGCCTCCTTAAGTAACGTCGAGACAAAGAAAAGCGCCACTGGGGAAGTCAAGTCATCCACGGCAAGACCTGCCTGGATCACTAAAGTTGGAGATCTGGTCAGAGAAAAGATTGTGGACAAGAAAGAATTCGGGCCATCCTATCGAAAGCCTGTACCTGTCCTGGCCGTTGAAGGATCAAGAACTGTACTTCTACCGCCTCTTGCCGGAAAAGAAAAGAGATTTGTTTCAATCGATCTGATCAAACCACACTATGTGGCTGATACTAAATAGTAGGCCTCGTGGGCTACTGAGTAGTCGACGTCCTCCTCTCGCTACAATACAGTAAGTACAAACAGAAAGACTCATAACATTTGAAGAGTCACCTTTACAAAGCAACGGAATCAATAACAATGCAATGAAACTAGTTCCCCTTGACACAAACTCTCAAAATCAAAGTGAAAGACAAATTTCAATTCAAGCTAATAAAGATGTCTACGTCAACATGCCTCAACAAGAGCAATCCACAAGTTCAACAAAACCTGCCGAGCTACCAAAGATAGATCGGACTGCATCTGGCTATTTCATCGACTTCGATACCTTTTCATTGGATCCAAGTGAACCTGAAACGACGCCAGCCCAAATTTCTTGCAAACAACGGATCAAAGACTTTTTTAACTTTCTTAGAAAAACTTATTTAGTATCACCTTGGCTAGAACTTTGGATAATCACCGGTATTTGATTTCTTCTTTTCTGGTAAGGATTAGTAATAACTTTCCACTTGCTCATCAATGGAACTTATCTTCAACAGAGCTCTGCAACGTCAAAAGTGAACTTAATTTTAAAACTTCATGTTTCATCTCATCGTGAACAAAGACACTTGTCCTTCATGAACATTTCAGCAGTTCCTATACCGGATGGTATAGTGTGGGACAAAGTAAATTTTGATATATTTGGACCAACCGAGCTTTTAAAAATTCCACATTTGTTTAAAATTTCATTGAACGATATCATTACCTCCAGTACATTTTCTGATGATTGGGATTTTGAAACTGTTAATAACTTATTGTCTGCCGCATTTTCTAGCACTGAAATGTTAGAGGATAGATCAGATTTTGACAAAATGTATTGTTACCAACATTATGGTCATCATTTCTTGCATAAATCTAGCAAACCGAGAAATGTTTTCACATACCACCAGTGGGAACATTGCCCTACACCACCGAAAAGTAGTTCAAAAACATTTGCACAGAAATTCTCATATTTTTCAGGGTTTAACACTTCTGACCCAACCTCGTATTACTATAAGGTTGCACCAATATCTGCACAGAAAAATATGTTAACAAACACCAAACAGATCTACTCTGCTTCCTTTATCACCCAGCTGTCTGAACAGGGTTTTGACTTAAGGATGGACACTGTAGACTTGAAATCAATCTGGGGTTCTAGGGACTGGCAAGTCCAGAGGACAGAAGCACTGTTTAGAGCATTCCTCATTCCACAGCAGATGATTTTTCTGAATGACACTGTGCAACAGACTTCCTGTCTTGGAATAGCCAAGAATAAGGATTTGAACACGCCTCAAATTCCAACACCTTTAAACACTGAGGGGAGTTTTACATCAGAAAGAGGGGCTAAGTTGGATAACATATTGCAATACAATAGATCATACCCCAATTGGAAGGGATGGCTGGTTTGGCCCACTAACACAAACAGATGTCAGCAAAGATTCAGGGTTACCACCGAAGGGTTTAGTATCCATAGGCCAGACCCACGTTATGTCCAACGAGAACATCCGGGGGTAGTGACATTATACAGTGTTGGGAAGTTGTGCCTTGATTGGCTAAAGACCTCAACACTACCCCAGGTGAAACAACACTTGTCCTAACTCGCAGAGGATGTGGACCTACGGGATTTTTTATTAGGTCCCAGAAAACCACGTCAGAAGCGCTTTTTGTATGCTGTCTATAACGAAATCTGGAAAATCTCCCAACAAGAAGCTGCAGAGAGATTAAGAGAAATAGATAGAGTTAACCTAGAAAAGGCGTTAGCCGTAGTTGACAATGGTATGACTACATTAACATCCAGGATATATTAACTGGGCAACATTGTATCTTCTGCTATCGATGTAATAGAACAGGATTTGTCCATATTGCAACAAGGACAGTCGCAGTTATGTTCTATTATTTTGTTAAGCTGGACGCTGCAGTCATTGCGCGCCGGTTATGTGCCTTGGTGTTTTATCAACATTACGTCTTTATTTTCTGCATATAATCTAACAGAAAAGCAGATGAAAACGGCACAGAGTGGAGCAAAATATACCATGCTGCGTATTGAGAAACTGGATAGGTTACCCTTTACTGTGGCAGAGTCACCGTCCACAGAATGGTTAGTCCACAGCCATATAACATTACTGGTCGCAACTTTCCAGTTTCAATATTGCCTAGAACAACAACAGGCAGGCAGATATGAAAAGATGGGTAAGGAATTCATCAGGGAATCCTGCGATTTACCATACAGATTTCGATGCAGGAGTGGGGATCTGGAAGTGTTTCTAAGCTGAATTAACTGCGAGAACGCTTTAAGTGGATCTCTCATATGCCAGGATATTATGCTACACGGGGCTTGTAATGGGTCTGTGGCAAACTTGTCCTGTCACTTGAGGGGTACCCCGGCAGCTGTGATTAATCCGGTATTCAGGCTTCTCTCGAATGGGAGTTACTTGATGCTGAATCATCAAGGTTGTTGTGGGATGCTTCTGGGCATCGCATATCTAGTCACCGTGAGCTCCAGGGTTACATGCTGTATGCAAGTATTGTTTCCACCAACACATACAGTCAGGGAGGCGCCGTTATGGCCTTCGCTAAATGTTTCCTTTATACGGTTTGATACTCTGAGCAGAATGAAAGCCATGCTTTTACAACGAACCGTGCCCTTAACCTCCGCCCGGGAGACTTTTGATCTCCAGATCGCAAGGTCCTCGGCTGAGATACAGGCACTTATATGTACAAACTGCCCTTTCCATTTCACAGAAGTGGTAAGTCGCATCTTTAACATGTCCGATACGACGGGTATTGTACACCTATTTAAGACCATAGGTTCCGGACTGCTAAGCACCTTTCAGACGGTCCTCGGAGTTATACCAAACTTTATACACTCCGTCTTTGGAAGCATTTTTGGAGGGCTTCCGCTGATCCTGTTTCTAATAGCAGGAATCCTGATTGTTACCTTTCTGCTACGCAATGGACGTCCCAGCCACCAAGGAAGTAGCAACAGCTCTCCTGGAGCACAAATACTGTGATCGCATGGTACAACATCTGTGCACACCTCGCCTTCGGGAGCTGAGCGCCTCTTGGTTCCTGTCATTTAGACCAGTCTGGATGGACTGTGTCCTATCTGTTCTCCGATGCCTGTTCAGCGGAGAAGAATGCGTGTTGGACCTCTGTCTGACACTTCCATTTGCTGCGCCACCGGACGTTGATGCTTTACTGGACCCGATAACTGCCCATGTTCTGCAGTGTCCTCAGAGCATTCCCATGTTGTTGGCAGCATTCTTAGAGCCACCACAGGTAGTTTCTGCTCCTGTTAGTATGGACACCGGCTCCTCCAACAATCAGGCCTTGGATGTGGCACAGGCTGCCCCGGCACCTGCTGCAGGCGATACGGAAGTTCATCTGTGCTCAATTGACATTGTTTGTGAGGTGTTACAGGGATCGTCAGCTGTGTATGCAAACAGCAGCAATGTTGTGTCTACCAGCAAGGACACATAAACATTTGGCATGTCGCACGCTGGGAAGATTTGGCGTTTAACTTTTTCAAAATTCCAAATTGAAACATTTTGACCTGCATGGCTTTCAAATGCTTGTAGCTGTTCGGACTATATAAACGGACACTTTGGAGCCACTACTTGAATGATTTTGTAGAACACTTTTTAAAGGTTTTTTTTTAAGGCTTTTTAACTTCTCTTAACAATGTTTTTATTAATTGTTGCTTACAAACCTCTAGACGCCTTGGTAGTACGCTAGAATTTAGTAATGTCGTCCAGTTGGATGAGGAGTGTGTGTTATATTTCATATAGGTACCCCGATATAGGTCTAGATATCATCATAACCCTTCACCTACATTCTCTCCTATACTACATACATAACGGATTTGGAGGACTGACCTTTTACCCAGTTACAATACTACACATAAGTACATAGGGTTTTTCCTGGACACTGGCCTCATAAATTATGCATGAGGATTCTTAGTTTCTTGGAATCACAGCAGGACCATCATCTCCTGCATAATAACTGTGTATAAAGTCAATTCCCGACATCATCCTAATGTCCGACACTGGCACAGCAAGGTAGAACCCCTGGGGATACCTTAGGGTGTATAAACACCACATCTTGCTGAGATAGGGAGAGGAGATCACGAATTCCATGCCGACACACTGACGCGAGACGCTGAGGTTCCTGCATGCAGATACTCCAGCTCGCAGTGGTCTGACATCTCTTGCAGGGTGTTCAGCTCGAGACCAGAACGGGGTCCCGCAGTCTAACATCAGGTAATGGGGTTGGGGATTCTTGGCTTTACACCTACTCACATGCTATGTACACTTAGGTACATCTAGTTAGGGTGCATCGTAGGAGTACCCATTTTATTGCCATGTATTTTATATACTCGCCTATATTTGTGATTTTAGCAAAATGGTAGAAACCTACCATCTGTTTACTTTCTTAGTGCTGCTACTCATTTATATATGCTACTGTCTACTGGTGATTTCAGTGCACTTATTTTACGCTAGAATAACGACTCTTCAATAAATACTTATTGAAAACGTCCCAACCGTTTATTCTGTGAATCTCTCTGAGAACAAGTGAGCACGAGTGACTGAGCGAAAAGTAAGTTACTGTTTCCACGGTCCTGAGGGATCAGGGTTGTCATGTTCGATAGTTGCCAAGAACTATTCTCTCCTTGGTAAGGGGAAGTTATAGTGGCATCGCGAGCTAGCTGGTACACAGGCCAACATACCCGGTGGGGATCTCTGGAATCAGTCTGGACACCAGTCCCGCAGTGTATGTAGTCTAAACGCGCAGATCCTATATAGGTCTTATAGGAACTACACAACACTGGTAACCAATGTAATTCTCTTAAGGCTGCAGTGGCCGATTTATGCTTGGGAATATTCAACAAAAGACAGGCAGCAGCATTTTTCACGATCTGAAGTTTAGTCAGGCATTTGGATCCGAGATTGATGAAAAGACCGTTGCAATAATCGGCTCTAGATAGGACCAAAGCAGCGATCACCAGCTTGCGTAGATCAGCGGGGATGAACGGGAGAATCTTTCTCAAAAGTTTTAACATATAAAAAGATGCTGAGGTAATCTGGTTCAAATGACCTTCAAATGTGAGCTTTGAATCAAAGGTGACACCCAGGTTTTTTACTTTATTTGAGGGGGCAGGCAGAGGGCCCAGTTCCGATGGCCAGAGCATAGGGGACCAGAAGGTGGTGTTGCTGCCAAAGAGTAACACCTCGGTTTTGTTGGAAATCAACTTCAAACAGTTGGTAGCCATCCAGTCTCCAACTTGACGGAGGCAAGTATAAAACTGAGCTGCCGTATCCGATGGTGTCCCTGTCACAGACACCACAATTTGGGTGTCATCAGCATAGGATATTGCTGAGAAACTCAGTGATCTGATCAGGTGCGCCAATGGGGCAACGTAGACATTAAAAAGGGTAGGGCTCAATGATGAGCCCTGAGGGACCCCACAAGGAAGTGTAAAATTATGTGACTTAAATTCAGAGAGCGCAACTAATTGTTTTCGATCAGACAGAAAGGATCTAAGTAGGGAGAGAGCTTTTCCTTTTAAGCCTATCATCTCAAGGCATTCCAGTAATTTTATAATGTGCTTTGCAATTCCACAATCCGCAGAAAACGGCGTGTTACGGCTGGAGTAGCTTTACAAATCGCAGTGAAAACCAAGAAGCTCTTGGGTTTCCAGTATTAAAAACAATTTGCAAGTGGATTCCCACCCTAAAAGTGCATCTACAACTATTACCAATTAATCATTTCTATGGGCCGTTTCTTAATTCCATAATTCAGGAGGGTCTAGCGGATAAACTCAATGAAAAAGCAAAAAGAGTACACAAGATAAATATCCAAATATAATGTGATCAAGTATATTTTCCACCTACTGTATAATCTGTATGAGTAATCTTTGACGACAAGGAGTAGTCCTTGAAATCTACGATTGTCATAAATTAAGAGGAGTTCTTCTGGGATTCTTTATAAATTCCCAGGTAGTTAGAAATCTACTGAAAATGCAAGTAGAGCTTCTGGAGTACATTTCCGACCCTTAGGTAACCCACTTTACCAATGCTGCATAATAGGTCAAATTTTGAAGCACGGTTTTAACAAACACGGTCTCTCAGGTCTTTTAATGATTACCCTTGTTGGTTTGTCTTTCATTGTGCTAGAGGTAATGTGAGGTCGTCTAAAACAATGGTTGTTTGAAGTAATTTCCCCTCTTCCTGGAACTTTTTTGGGTACTTTTGCCCATGTAAAGGTATCCAAATGTTTCAACACTTGAGCTCATCGTGGCAGCATGTAACCATTTGTATAATAAGGTCCTGGGTTGCAAAATACCTGTCTTTTCTGTCAGTGATTCTTCCTTTAATAAGATGCAGAAGACCCAGATTTATTGCAACACACTTAGAGATTATACATACAACTGCCTTAAATATTACTTAACATTTGGAGGTATGTTATAATTTGTAGGCACTGAAGGCTTTAATTATCTTACTGTTATAGCAAGGCTCTCAAGGGCCATCCAGATTTTTGTCATGTGTACGAAGAAGGCAGCCCCACTGAAGAGAAAGGTGGGTTACACTGGTACACCTTTTTAGGTCGAGTTTACGACAGTGCATGTGCTCTCACTTGCAAGACAATATTGTTTACATTAAACGACTTGGAGCCCGCTCATTGGTTACCATTTGCTGGTTTCAGATTCACTCCTTTTGCAGCTTCCTAATTGGCCAGTGCAGACCAGGCCTCACTTCCATTCCTTTCTGTGTCTGTGAAGCACGGACCAAGCACAGATTGATTCGACTTAATTAGTTCCCATCCTCTGCTCGCAAAGTGATTGAGGTACTATTTCTTCTTTCCCATTCCGTCCCCTTTTCCCCCTCCGATTCTCTCATTTTGTTTTTCCTGTACACCTCCTTCCTCCCACTGTTGTTGCTGCTTCCACACTTTCCTCCTGTGTTTCTTCCCCCGTGCCTTTTTTTAAATCATATTACACAGCGTGGGCTGCTGTGCAACATGACTTTTAAAAAAGTGCTATGGCGCTGTCAGTGCTGGCTGGGTCATATTGCTTTTTCTCTTGACTTAAAGCTATGTTGCAGAGCAGCTCACGCGACTGTGCAACATGTCTCAAAAATATTGACAAAGCCAATAGAGTTCAAATTGGCGAGATCTATTTGATTTGCCAATGCTTGTTATAATAATCAGCGTACATTAGTTCACTTCAATTGTGAGGTACATTTTCCACAATAATAGTTACCAATTGTTTTACATATATTTTTTAGATTTCTTATGTACGAAGTGCATATATGTCTAGAATGTCCTTGTGGTGATGTGCATTTCAGAATAAGAACGGACATGCTAATTGGATAGTATAAACTGGACGAATGAGCAAGTCTTCATTGAGACAATTCCTACACATCTGTACTAATTAGGATATTCAGTCATTTGTAAAGATCTGCAGACAGGGTACACAAGAAAGTTTCATGTGCCCCATATTTAGAATTATGTACCTTTTTTAATTATACACATATGCTGAAGGTTCATTGTGCTACAATCTGTGGTCTTTGTCAGTTACTATTCTGCAGAGATATGTGAAGTGTGTTTGTTTAATATAAGGTGTGCAACCTTATATGCTTTATTTTCTTTAATGCTTGTAAGCATCTCTGGACCCTATTTTTTAATATGCCCCACATAATGTGTTTTGAAGAAGGATGCCCCAACTTATAGCTTGCCAAAACACTCACAATATTTGTCAATTTTTTTTGTTAAAACTCATGTACACTAAACAATGCATTTATATGTCTTTGCATAAACCTAATTGCAAAATTAACTTACGATGTCAGTCTTTGGTAATTAATAGTCAATAAAGATAAAGTCATATTGTGTGATTGAAATAGCTGATGCAACCATTCATAAGGGTCATTATATTCCTCTTGATTATGTGATAAGCTCCTTTAGTATCTATACAACCATTACAATTTGGTGTGGTAAGAGTTTTACAAAGTTACTAACACTATCACTATTATCATTGGTGTTGTTGGTTTCAATATGTGTTTTTGTTGTTAATAAAAAACTTCGTTTTGAAAATGAAAAATTGTATGTAATAGGGTATACACAGACATACTATGCACATTATTGTGTTGACTATGGCTCAGTGTTTGAGAATATTCCTGTGTGATAGGTTGCTTAATCCATGTAGCATTCAAGATATATCACCTATGCTCTATATTATAAATATATTTATAGTTTGTATAAGCATATGTATATATATTTATGAGTGCTTCTCTGATAATAAAAAGCTCAATCCTATATGGAATGGGGACATAATATTCTTATACATCAACAGAATAGTAACTTTTTCCACTACTGATAGGGATTCTTCTGTTCGCCCTATAGCACCTACTATATGTTGAATACAATATACATATACAATATCTATACAAGAGTAAGATATTTCCTTATTATGATCTAGAATAAAAATACTTTTTGGGCTTCAGTTCAAAGTTGATGTTACCCAGGTAGTCAGCCCATAAATACAAAGTCAACATAGATAACCGCAGTGCAGTATACAGATACGTTTTATAAGCGGGAGCAAGAAAATAAAGGCATTCTGGTTTAGGAGGGAGGTTCACATCACACAGAAGGAGGTTGCACCAACTGGACTCACACTCTGGATGCAGCTAGCCGTACTGGACGCCCTTGGCATCAGTATGATCATTGAGGTGTAACTGACCATCCTGATCAAGTGTTGTTGAGTGTATGGTGAAAGAATCACTATTCTCAGATGTGAAAATAGTCCCAGGGCACACGGCCCCTATTCAAGCCACTCCAGTGCTTGGAGAACTTATACGCAATATTCACCTTAGTTTACACCCGTCGAAGTGTGACCATCGACCCTCTGCTATGAGTACATTCCCCCTGATGAAGGACCAGGTGGGTCCAAAATGCATTGGGGTTGCCATCATGTGCTTATAAAACAGCGTATAAACGTTTATCTGTTTTGGAATCATAAATCATAATTGGATGATGACGATCTTCGTTAGAACATATATGAAATTCATAAGGACACTCAGTATATTTTAGAAGTATTGAAAAGAATGCATAACCTAAACATTGATAGATAAATTCGGTGAATATTGCGTACATGTTCTTCAAGCACCTGATTGGCTGAAAGAGAGTCAGTGCGCCCTGGGACTATTTTCGCATCTGAGAACAGCGATTCTTTCATTATTGTGTTCTTAGATAGCGAACATACCAAGGCAGCACGTCACTGCTGATTTATTTTGCACACTTTTCCATTCCATCCGTTTTTCTGTTTCCTCTTGTTGAGGGTATGGAGTCATATTAATATTATCACAACTGTGCGGTATCACATTTATTCACAGAGGTGTTGAAGATGCAGAGTCATCAGTTATCTACCTTACAAAGGGACAGCAGATGGATGAATGAATGGGTCAACGCTGTGCGACTTTGTATCTCCCCCTCCTAATCTTAACTCTCATATAAGATAGGAAATTCGTGTGTTTTTAAAAGACTGTTTCTCTTCTGCTAGCCTATCTTTGGTTTGGATATTGTCCAATTCTCAACCCGAGAGAATTCCCAACAGTACCCCTAGAACCAGATAGAGTCAATTGCTTGATGACTAATTGACTCTTCTTGGCCTGACAAGCTTTGCAGAGGGGACAGCCTAGCATGATAGCTCTGGCTTCCCTACAAAATCACTCTGGAGGCCATGCTCGGTATTTCAGGCCCTATGTTTAGAACTGGAAAAATATAAAAGAGAGCAGTTTTCTGGCCATGTTGTGTTTCTTCATCTGTCACAGTGCAGCTGTCGCTTTTGGGGTCTTTGCGCCAAAATTGTCATAGAACGGTTGTGACAGCTCTGAAGCTAAAATAAAACGCAGTTGCAAGCCTCCCTGAGTTTCTGTCTGCCTAACGAAAACACACATAATATCTGACACTCTCTTCTGTGACTCCAAACATAAATTGAATATTAAAAAAAACACCGGTGCATGCTGCCGAGCTCTGACCTTTAAAATCAATATAGCTATACTGTCTGTGTACGGAGCAAGCCAGACTCTAATTTTCCTCCAGTTCTCTTGGGTGAAGTTAAAGTCCAATAATCAATATGCAGAAAATGGAAGAGGATTTAGGATCCCTTTCTTCTACACAAGCCTCCTTACCCCAGCCCTAACCCAGTTCTATCTGTTGACGGACCATCAGAAGGACTTGGGTGTCCTGTCTGTTTAGCTGCACTGAATTTGCAAGAAGGTTTAGATCACTTCACATCCCATAACAATGATTCCTTCAAACCACTGCCAAATTTAAGGAGCATTACACCTATAGGTGCGGGAACTGATCTCAACGTTCTGTGAAACACAACAGCGGAATGCAAAGCGTTTCTGCCAGTGCTCAATTTGAGCCGCTGGTTTCTGAAGCTCAGCACCGGCACTTAATTGTTAACACCAGCTCCTATGACAGTCTGCCACATGGTAGCACTGTTTATCTAATTTGGAGGTCAGCACAACAACAGTTGTTTATTAATTAAACATACATTAAAAATGGCTAACACATGTCGCCCAACCAATTATTATAGCTTTGGGGTCTTGTACAGTCTAAAATGTCTCACTTGTAGGAGTGTGATTTATTTATAAAGTTTTATATAGCGCGAACATGAACCCGAGGGATATCAGAGCGCTTTACAATTGTGGGGAAGGAAGGTAACAGTTGCAGTACATGTGTCAAATAGGAATACAGACAGAGTCACATATCAAAATAGAACTCACAGGACAAGAATGGTTACAAGTACAAGGGGTCAGCAAAATAATAAGAAAATAACTGGTACATAGCGAGATGGGGGGGGGAGCAAGTGCATCGAGAGAGAGAAAAAAAAGAAAGAGAAATAGCATCCAGCGCAGGGCTTAAAGGTGTAAGTTCAATGCATTAGAGCAGACGATCCATCAACCTATTAAGGTAAGAACTTGTTCATAAGGAATCTTTTAACTTCCAATTTGAAGGCAACCTTGGAGGAGATTCTACGTATTTCCGGTGGCAGAGAGTTCCAGATCTTCGGTGCTGAGCCGGAGAAAGCTCGGTGACATGTTCTCTTTTTGCGAAAGATCTGAGGTTTCAGGAGGAGAGACTTGGAACTACCCCCTCCGGATAGTTCCAACTTTTGCGCTAGATAACTGGGGGTTTTGAAATGGAGGGCTTTGTGAGATAGGCAAGCAATCTTTAGCTGTATTCTTGCTTCGTAGGGCAGCCAATTTAGGGATTTTAAGACTGGGGAGATGTGCGCATTTCTTTTGGTACCCGTAACCAGTCTGGCCGCCGCATTCAATGAGGCCCTTAGTGGGGCCAAGGTATATTTGGGGAGACCACAGAGCGTAGCACTGCCATAGTCTAGTCTTGGCAAAACAAGCGCTTGGACCACTTGTTTGACGTCAGCTTGTGGGAGGAAAGGTTTGAGATTCCTGAGTATCCTCAACAGGTGGTTAGCTCCCTTACACACATTGCTAATATGAGTCTTCATGTTCAAGTGCTTGTCCAGTGTGATTAGTGATGGTTAGTAGTAGTGTTAATACTGTAATTAGCAGCACTGGGAGGGAAAATGGGTGGTGCAAGCTGCTGTGGCCTCCTGACGAGGGCCCTGGCACTTATTTATTTACTCATTAAGAACTGGTTTCTGCGTCCCTCAGCAGAGTCCCACACCTGTGGAAATATCATCTAAAATAGGGTGGAGTACCATGCAAGACAGAAGAGTCCAGCTACCCTGTTAAAATGCTTTGTGGCATCCAGCAGCCTACCATTTTACATGGGATGCACTGCAATTGTAAAGCCAATCCATCGGGCAACTAATCTGATTGACACCTGCACATAGATCAATCTGATTGGTAACTGGGCAGTTAATCTGATTGGCTGAAGCACCATACAGCCTTCCTATAGCGAAGGGAGTTCTGACGAGAAAGAAGGAGGAGCATTTTATAACACAATACTCTAGGTTCCATTACAGGTATGCCATTTGAAATGCAGTGGATTTCACTTGTTTTACTTTTTTACAGACCTTTCTTGCTCTCTACTTGTGTAACTCCCAGTTCAGAATTGCCTTCATTGGCAAACAAGTGAATTCTAAACTGTGGTCAAAGAATAACTTAGAGGTAGGTTGCATGTCAACATATTGAGGTCAATATGCCCAACCATAAATACATCAACACCAGAACACCGACTTACAGCATTTCATCAAGGTGAGCATACTTTGGCAAGTATAAATTTACTATTTAAACTTCACATCACCATTCCTAGAAGGATATGTTGGAAGGCCATGTTGTGCAGTCAATATAGGTGCAGGGAAACCATTTCCAGTGAAATCATTTTGTAAATATACAACTAGATGTGGGCCAAATGTATATGTGTAATACATTGAGTAAAAGTGGTCAGAATTTGAGCACTGACTTTTACTGAATGCACTGGTATTTTGTGAACCAATCTATGTACTAATAGGTCAGTTGAAAAAATTCTAATATTAATGAGGTAGGTCGCAAATTGCGATTCACTACGATTCGATGGCATCACAGTGCCTTTGTGTCAGCAGACCACCATGTGTGTTGTTGCATTTAAATACTGTGGTCTATTTTTAATGAGGTTTGCGTTCCTTCAAGAAAAATGGGCTGAATTTTTTATTTGTTTTTAAATCTAAAGTTTTGCAATTTTTTTGTAAGACTAGGCCATGGTCACTTGGCTCACTAAAGAATATGCCCATCACTTTTCATAGAATAATACTATATTTGTACAAGAGGCAGTTACCATAAGTGTGCTACAGGATATGGCCACGATTGCACTTTAGAATATACCCATAACTCCAAATCAAACCATGCCCATCCCTGTGCCACATGCCATGGCCTTCATTTTGCTGCAAAATATGCAATCATCGACAAATCCACAAATTCAATGCCTCCCTAGAATCCCTTGACCTGCACCACACCGTACATGGTCATTATTTCCGATGTGGCACAAACATCAGTGCATCGTGTCGCTACAGGAAAGGACCCACCATTTTCTGATGGGTCGAAAAGGAATGTGCAACAGTGAGGAGTAAAACAACTGTGCAAAATCTTGAGATACTGAAAAATTTCATGAGCCCCATACCTCAAAAATGTTTCACAAATCTTTGTGTTTTTGCCAATTTATATGAATAAACTGTGCCTACTAGTTTCTTTTGCCAAATGTGTATGTAGGGGACACAAACATGTGTCTACGGTGGCTCCCAAATCACATGCTTGAGTAGGTGTCTTTTCTCTATAATCTAAAAGGACAGAAGTCAAATTATGCTTATTGTGATGTGACAATTGCTTCAAGGAGCTATCATTTAATTGGCAGAAAAAAACACATTGTCTACCTCCCAAGTGCTTCATTCCTATGCATCGTATTGTAGGAGGACAAGACACATATGGTTATGTCAACATGATGAGTCCAGGGGCGTGGTCTCGGCGCCGGTCAAGATGGCCGCCTGACGGGGAGGCTCCGTTGCATCGTGACCTTCCGTGACTCGCTGGTGCGTTATTTCGCACTCACGGATGTCGGACTGAACACCTGCTGGAATCGGAACATGGCAGGACTCTGGTGAGTGGTTTTTCAGCGGAAGCGCGTTGCGCTTCCATTGCCTTTTTGCCGCCGAAAGATTCTCCTCAGCGCGTCCGCCATCTTAACTACATGCCGGTACCGGTGAATAAGCGCGCATGTTAGTTGACCATTTACTGACTTTCTAGTGCTAAGTAAATGGATGAGACCGCCTACATATGCAGTATCCCTTGTCAAAATAGGAAACACGCATTTTCTGCAGGGTAACGTGTTTACCATCACCTCAGCTAACTTGCTCATCTCAGAATGTTCATCATCTTGGCTCTCCTATCCTGTCAGCTGATTTCAAGGCCCACATACAGCGCTCTGGACTGATTAACACGTCATGTGCCAGTCTATAACACAAGTTTTAAAACGTCATCTCTATATGTCTTTCAGCTGAGTTGCTTTTCACTGCATTATTGTCGTTTGGTCACGGCTGTCTCTTTTTTGTTATCTGCAATATTTTCACCTATCTCAACGCTTAGTCTGCTTTTTCTATCTTGTGAGACATCTGGTTAGTACTGCTGCTCTATAAGCTATATCTAGCAGTTCTTCTTGGTGGAATCTCCTTTATGGGAAAACTACGCACTCCAAAGTTTGTTTTTGTTCCCAAAGGGCTCACCACATCTAATACTACATCGTCCTCACCAGTGTCAAATCCTTCTCTTGTTCTTGGGACAATGGCTGGCGCTACTCCCGCTCGTAATTCCTCATTGACACTTACAGCAAATAAATCCTCCTCTCCTCCTGTAACTACTAAGCGGTTAAAACATGATCCTCCCTCTCCTGACAAAGAGACATCTTCTATCTCTATGGAAATACTGCTGGAGGAAATTCGCGCTTTGCGTCCGTTTGTGGAGGAAACGAACAGTAAAATGCAACTTCTAGAGGAAAAGTGGTCTACCATGGAAAGCAGAATTTCCACAGTGGAACAGCAGATTACAGTGGTCCAGGGGGATTCTCATAGGCTTTCTTCTTTAGAAAAGGAGGTTCGCAGACTTCAGCAACACACTGAGGATTTGGAAAATCAGAACAGGAGAAATAATCTACGTATTTACGGACTACCTGAGGCTTTGGAGGGAGATGACCCTGTTTCCTTTTTTACCTCGTTTTTGCCAAAGCTCTTGGACATGTCTCCTTCCACCTCTCTCAATATCCAAAGAGCCCACAGATTGGGCCCTCGCCCTTCAACTTCTACTTCTCCTGTCAGGCCAAGAGGAGTCATTATTCTCTTTCTGAAATTTACTGACTTACTCTCAGTCCTATCAGCAGCCAGAGCCAAACGACAAATCTCTTGGCTTGGGCAGAGGGTTTTTCTCTCTCAAGATGTCTCTAATGCTACTGCAGCCAGAAGAAAGGAATTCCTTAATCTTCGCCCACCACTTCGTTCTCTTGGAGCGCGATATGGTCTCTATCACCCGTGTGTTTTTAAGGTGACTTTTCAAAACCGAACTTGGTCCTTTGAAGATCCTGCGGAACTTAGGAAATACATTCAATCTCAAACTACGAGTTCCATGGATACTGCTGCCTCTTCTTCTAATGGGTGATATGTAATGCAACTGGAATGGTTTTTTCATTTGTACAACTCATAAGTAACTATCACTTTGTATGTATGTTTAGGTTTGCAATTTTCTGAGATATCGGTTTAGTTGTAGTCTGGTGGTTGGTATCCTATTACTGCTAATTTATGGTTATGTAATTCGTGTTCGTCTTCTCATATCTTTCATGTTGTTGAGTGTGTAATTTTTCAAATATTTATGATGTTGGTCTTATCTCTTCCCTTTTCCCTACAGGGTTTTTCTGTTATTTTCAATCCGTCCGATTCATCTTCATATTTCGTCTTGTCCTGATGTGGTTTGGTCTCTTCGGTCTCGGGTGTTTCATCTTTTCGTGTGCCGTCACTCCCCAGTGTTTCTTCCATTTTTCTTCCCCTCAGGTATATTTTATCAGTCATCCTTTTGGATATGTACTGTCTCTTCTTGATTCTCTCTTTTCCTTACTTTCTCCTTTTCCCTTTTCTGTTTTCTTCTCTTCCAACGGATACACTCTCTCCTTCTCTTCCAATTGATCTTCCACTTTTCTCTTTTTGTTTCTTACCCTTAATACTATTCACCTTTTGTTTCATTGTTCTTGTCAACACATCTTGTTCTCTGTATTTTCAAATCTTTTTTTAATTTCATTTTCTCTACGCATTTTTTCTTTCACTTCTCTTTTTTCTATCCTATGGCTTTATTCCTATTTTTCTTGTATTTCGCTATTTCATATGCTCAGTCTTGTATTTATATTGCTTTGCATTTTGATTCATACTGCTGTATATATGATATTACTATATTCCATTCAGAGTTATCACATGGAATGTAAAGGGTTTTAATAATCCTATAAAGAGGCAGAGAATTCTCTCACATTTGGCCTCCTATAATCCTGATTTCGTTTTATTACAGGAAACGCATTTGTCTGAGGCTGAAGCTCTTAAACTTAAGCGTAATTGGGTTGGTTCAGTTTTGGTTTCTCCTACAAACACAAAACAAAATGAAGTTGTTATTTTGTCCCATAAGAAATTGAAATGTTCTGTTGTAACACAAGATATAGATTCTGATGGTAGGTGGATTTTGGTCAAACTACTAGTTAACAATATCCCTCTTACTGTTTTTAATTTATATGGCCCCACTCAACCTGATCCCACTTTTTGGCCCACTATTACAGGTAAGTTTTTTCAACATAAGGATGAATTTTTTATACTTGGAGGCAACTGCAATCAAGTTATGGATCCTTTTGTTGATCGTAAATCCCAAGTACGCTTTCTACCCCACAAAACTCAAACAATTTCTCAATACTATCACGCAGACTCACCTTGTTGCTGCCTGGAGATTATGTAATCCAGACCAATCAGAATTCTCCTTTTTCTCCCCTCCACACGGTTCTCTTTCCCGAATTGACTATATATTTCTATCTAACCCCTTAGCCCAGAACCTTGTTTACTCCTCGATCGAGCCCATTTTGATTTCGGATCATGCTCCGGTGGATGTTGAATTTGATTTACTCCCCCCCACTCTAAGTCTTCCAGATGGAGATTCAATAATTATCTTTTACAGGATCCAGTTTTCTCCTCCTCCTTCACCTCTTTTGCTGAAGAATTCTTTTCTTTTAATGACGATCCTTCTATTTCCCCAGTTTCAGTGTGGGATAGTTTCAAAGCTACCGCTCGAGGTTTTGTTATAGATTATGTTTCTAAGAAAAAGAAACAGATCTCTCATAAGTATAAAGCTTTGCTGTCTTCCATCAGGCACTTGGAACATCAGTTTTATACTTCCTCCTCCGATTCCACCTTGCAGGAACTTATCCGAGCAAAGATGGAGTTTAATAAAATCTCTACTGATAATGCATCCTTTACTTTACTCCGTAGTAGTGCACGATATTATGGGGGTCGGAATAAGGTTGGTTCACTTCTTGCTAACTATTTAAAATCTAGAAAGGAAAGAACATTGATTCATTCAATTCAATCAACGGAGGGTACACTCCTTTTCAAAGATAAGGATATGTTAGATGAGTTCACTAAATTTTTTAGTAATCTATACACGCCCGAATCATCTTCATCTGCTCCACTCATTGATGAATATCTTAGTAATATTCTTCCCTCCCCCTCTGCGGATTTGGATTTCACCTCCTTAGACATAGATCCGTCACTCCAGGAAATCTCCTCTTCTCTAAATTCTTTGAAGAAAAATAAATCTCCTGGTCCTGACAGTTTTTCTGTTAAATGTTATCTTCATTTTTCCAATTTGTTATTACCAAGACTTCTCAAACTCTTTCAACACTTTTCTTCCTCTGGTGCCGCAAGTGGTACTTTTCTAGAGGCTACTATCTCTCTTATTCACAAAGATGGCAAAGACCCCAAATTCTGCAAAAATTACCGTCCCATCTCCCTGATAAACGTTGATTATAAGATTTTTGCCAAACTGTTAGCATTACGACTTGAAACGTTTCTTCCTCATTTAATAGGTCCAGAACAATGTGGATTTGTCAAAGGTAGGTTAACCTCGGATAACTCTCGTTTATTCTTTAATGTTCTAAATAAGGCTTCTACTTTATCTTATCCTCTTGAGGCGATCTCCATTGATGCAGAGAAAGCCTTTGATAGGGTTGACTGGTCCTTTTTGTTTAAATCTCTTCGTTGGCATGGTTTCGGTGCTAAGTTCATTTCTTTTATTTCCCTCCTTTATTCTGCCCCTTATGCGTCCGTTATCGTTAATGGACAAGTCTCACAGCATTTTTCACTCAATCGAGGGGTTAGGCAGGGTTGTCCGCTATCTCCCCTTTTATTTGTTCTATTTCTTGAACCTTTTCTCTCTCGCATTCGTCATAACTCTTCTATTTTGGGGTTCCCATATGGAGAGAATCATTTGAAATTATCAGCTTATGCCGATGATATTTTATTTTTTATCTCTAATCCAGACTCCTCAATCCCCTCATTATTACAAGAAATTTCTGACTTTTCAGCGGTTTCAGGTTATAAAATTAACTCAGATAAGACAGAGGTTTTACCAATTACCAAATTTTGTTTTAAACAACAATTTGATTCTACCGGATTTCATTGGAACAATGTTAAAATCAAATATCTTGGTATTTGGTTTTCCAAATCTATCATGGATTCGGTTAAGATAAACATGAATGCTGCTCTAGATCGTATTTTCAAACTTTTTTCTTCCTGGAACCCTCTTTTTCTGTCTTGGTGGGGACGTCTAGACTCCATTAAGAGGATGATTACTCCAATTCTGCTTTATTACTTTTCCATGATTCCAATTCGTATTCCCGTCACCTTTTTTAAAAGAATAGATTCTCTTCTTTCCAAATTTTTGTGGAGAGGCAAAAAATCTAGAATTTCTTTATCTCATCTCAGAAAACCGAGACTTGTGGGCGGAGTAAACTTTCCAGATTTTCGGATTTATCACGAGGCCTTCTGCTTAAAACAAGCCTCTTATTGGCTTCTTGCGGAATCCTCCCCTTTTACTCCCTTATGGGTTGGTATAGAACGCTGTCTACTTGCCCCTTTCTCGATGAAGGAAACTCTCCTTTTCACTGCCAGGACAGCGGTCACATCCCTTCCGCTTTTTAAATATACTTGTTCACTACTAAATCCTCTCTTTCAACCAAAAATAATCTCCAGGAATGCTTTTATACATTCTCCTCTTTGGCATAATCGATTTATCACCATTAATAATAGACCTTTGTACTGGTCCTCATGGAGAATAAGAGGTATTAGCTGGGTCAAGGACTTATTCGATGGAACTTCTCCTTGTTCCTTTCCTGTTTTTCAAGCTACATTTGGATGTCCTCGTTCTTTCTTATACAAGTTCTCCATTCTTATGGAAAAGATTCTAAGTATCTTCTACTCCCTCCCTTCTGACGACTCTTTAACTACACAGGATTCACTTCGTAGACTCTTGATTTCACTTCCAAGAGCCTCCTTGATTTATAAATTTTTTATGCCATGAATCCAGAACGCCTTAAGACCAAGATAGAACTAGCATGGGAATCAGACTTAGATTTTCAATGGAGTACTGATATATGGAATAAAATCTGGGCTCGATCGCTGAAGATCTCGAGGTCTGCCTCCACTACCCAGTCCATGTTTTTTCTATATCATAGATTATACTTCACTCCCATTTCTATAGCTAAGTTTACACATACAGTTGATAAGAAATGTTGGTCCTGTGATTCTCCCTCAGCAGATCTTTCACACCTCCTTTTTTCCTGCCCCCCAGTGGCATCCTTTTGGCATCAAATATGGGCTCGACTATCCAACATTTTTAAGATCTATAATCCCATGTCCCCATCTCTTCTCCTTATGGGAAGCTTATCAGAATCCATCACTTTACCATCCCATGAAAAAGGATTGTTTGATCTTATGTTAGCTTTAGCTTTTCAACAAATTGCATTCAATTGGAAATGCTTGACCAAACTTTCAATTAAGTCATGGTGGAACACTGTGTGCCAATATCACAGATTGGATGTTGCTTATGCCTCCCAATGGAAGCCGAATGTAAATAGAGATGTATTTTGGTTGCCATTGACTTCTTATTTGAATAAGTTATGCATCAATACTGTTTCTCATCATCGTTCTGAAAATTTCCAACCCCCTTGAATCTCTTCCTCTTTATTCTTTCTTTCTTCTACCCCTTAATATTTGGTAATGCTTATATTCATATTTAATCTGCTTATTATAGTTTAAGGTTTTTGAGCATAATATATATATATATATATATATATATATATATATATATATATATATATATATATATATATTTTTTTTTATCATTTGCACATATGTATTTTCTTTACCCCTTCCTTCCCCACCTTCTTCTTCTTCCCCTATTTTATCTCTAAAATGTAAATAGCTTTCTACTCTGTTTTAGGATGCCTACTCTACTTTGTTTTCAAGTTATTCTCTATATTGTTCTACTTTAGGCCTATGTTGTATTGTTCCAATATTTATGATTCAATAAAGCTTATTAAACATTAAAAAAAAACATGATGAGTCCAGCCTCATCCAGCGTTAGATGAAAGCCTAGCTCTCTCGTCTCTCTCTGCAAATGGATGCCGGAAGTGACAGCTACTACTTGATTAGCAACATAGTTCTCGTTTTACATCATTCACTTTTAGATATCTGGCTGAGCTCTCCTTATTACAGAAGTCCACCACTATGGTTGGAGTGCCGCCTTTTACATAGGCAGTGGACCGTTTTTGCAGTTCCCCTTTGAAAAATCAGCAGACCTCAGTGCTCTTCAGTCTTAGCATCTGCAAAAAAAAGCCACGCTCCTGGTTTGCGCTCGGATTCATAGGCAGGAGCACTTAGTGGCCGGTTCTAAATCTATTGGGAATCCCAATTTGACGCAAACCGGATGCTGCGCCTGAAGCAGTATTAGAACTGGTGTAGTAATAGTGCCCCATGCGTTTTTTTGCCTGCCCTATTTTCATCAAGTAAAACTTGAATCAATCTATGCCAGCAAACACTGTGCATTCTGAGCTTGGGCACCTCAGCAGGGAGAAAAACGTGCAGTATTACCTTGCTATCCACCATTCCAAGGTGCACAGATTAGAATGGTGCCTGTATCATGTACAGGTTTACAGCCTCAGGTTGCGCCGCGGCGCACCTTTAACAGGGTGCGCTTGTCAGGGTATGTCATTGCGCCCTATTACAGTTAACGCAAAGAAAGGCAGACCGCTGTTTGGCGATGCCAGTCATTTCGCTTTGCAAGTGACAATCCAGTCTTCATTACAAAGGATGGGGAGAAAAGATTTACTTGCAGGCAAATGAAGTGAGTGACTGCACCCACTGCAGAGGGATGTCTCAGGGGTCCCAGGGATCGTCTCTCCCACCCTTCCAAGCAGCACTCTTGGTGGGTGGTGCACTGAGTCAGCGCCACCTCTATCTGGTATACAGTCTGTGACTTAGCAGCACCTCTTTCTGGCGTTTCTGACAGCCCCTTTGCCTCTGCTTTCACATATGTAATAAGGCACAGGCGCAGAGGTAACATGTTTCCGCATTTTCATGGGGCTATGACCCCATGCAAATGCGAGATGTACCCTTGAGATCAGTGGTGTAAGGAAGCCTGAGGGGGCCCACCTGCAGGGTACGTGGAGGGGCCCCCTCCGGACTCAATCTGGAGCTCTCCGGCCGAAGTGCAGTGCTGAAGGGACCCCCAGCACCGCGGGGGCTGCAGGGGCCTGTGTTACGCCCCTGCTTGAGATTGCACAGCATGATCTGTATTATGGACCTAGCCGTGCAAGTGCCTGCAGCTCCTTCTGTAATACCAAAGAGCCCTGGGAGAGCAACAAGTGGCGCACATGCCCACTGCCCCCTGGAGCACATAGTGTAATACGGCTCCAGGTGAATACTGTAACAGACATCGCTCAGGACTCGTAACAAAACCCCTTAGTAGAAACTGATAATCAACTCACTGGAGCAGCAATGTCAGTTTAGGGCAACTTTACTTGTGCTGAGTAACAAACGAAGGCAGGACACAAGCACAGTATTTATCCATGAATGATATCCATACAGTGGCGGCCAGCACGGATCGGGGGTAATGGGGTGGGGGACGGGGTGAAGGGGAATGTGGGAATGTAAAATAAAAAAAATGGACCTTATCGCCGCCGTGTCTCTCCAGTCTCTCCTCCGTGTCAGAACTCGACTGGGACAGGAACTAGAAATCAAACAGGTTCCCCTGACCATGCAGGGTCATGATTGGTATGAGCGCCGTGGTTCGGTGCTCAGCCAGAGAATGGGGGCCTGGGAATGTTCTCCATGCAGGCCGTAATGTAGCCTCTGTGGAGAGCATGCAAAGCGCGCATGACTGTTTGACCGGCCCGAGAGTGCCAACCAAGCATTCATGCGCTCTTGGAGTGGGTAAACCGCTCCTCCCCTGCTCTGAGAGCAGAGCAGCCCCGCCCACCCCGGCCGCAAAGCAGTAGGTACAAATAAAATTATAATAACATTCAGTTATTGTCGTTTTAGTTTTTCTTTAGATTCACTGCTTAAAAGCAGTGGGGCAATGCTCCTCCGCCTTAGAGGCGGAGTTGCCACTTTATCCGTACGTGCAGTACCTAAACCCTCGGCCACTGCAGTGTGCTCCCCACTAGATGAAGCATCTCTTAGTCTTAAGACACATATGTAACTAATATGTATCTATATTCAGAGCATAGGTTACTCAGCATTTCATCCTTCTGAGGGTGATAAACAGAGGCTCCATCTGTTGGCTAATAATAATGTGAGTCTGCAGCATGTTTTACATAAGTAGGCAAGATTGCAATTCTTGAACCCATAATTTACGACCTCGCAGTAGGTTTTGGTGGCGTGTCTGAAGGAGTCTGTTGCTACACAGGTAGAGCTATGCCCACACACTGCGGTTTTTAGCTCTTGGAACACGAATGTACGCTCCAAGCTGCCACGGGGCCACCCTGGCATGCTGAAAAAAAGCTTGCCTTTGCCCGGCGCAGGTGTCTGAAATTGGATAACTCCGATGGACGAATTCCCCTTTCAAAGGGCTGCCGGCTGCCGTGAGGAAGAAAGCACCGGGCCACGCGGGGGCCTGTCGATCTGCCAAATACCTGGCGAGCTTTCATATCACATATTCATTCTGCTCGTGATATTTCCTTCGACAACATTTTCTTGACCAAAATAGACGTGAAGCTGGGAGCTCTGCGAAGTCAGAAGCCGGGACGCTCAGAACACAAACCAGCACCCCTGCTCCCAGCCCTCTTCTTCACACCCATCCGAGCGGCAGGGCACATCGCAAGTCCATCCAGACAGCCTTCACCGCACTCACTCATGTCATAAATCTGCTGGGTTAGACACCCCAAGCTCCTTTCACTCAAACATGCAGCAGTGAATGATGTGAATCTCACAACCATGACTTACACTCTTTTGATGGAGCAATCATGTATCCCTGGAATATCCGTTTCATCAGCAGCGAATTCTGCATCCCTTTCCTCTGGACTTCTGCTGCGGGAATCCCGTATCCCTGTCCCTGTCATATCCGTTTCAGCAGCAGTGAATTCTGCATCCCTGCCCTCTGGGCTTCTGCTGCGGGAATCCTGTATCCCCGTCATATTCGTTTTAGCGGCAGTGAATTCTGCATCCCTGCCCTCTGGGCTTCTGCTGCGGGAATCCTGTATCCCCGTCATATTCGTTTTAGCGGCAGTGAATTCTGCATCCCTGCCCTCTGGGCTTCTGCTGCAGGAATCTTGTATCCCTGTCCCTGGAATATCCGTTTTGGCAGCAGTGAATTCTGCATCCCTGCCCTCTGGGCTTCTGCTGCAGGAATCTTGTATCCCTGTCCCTGGAATATCCGTTTTAGCGGCAGTGAATTCTGCATCCCTGCCCTACGGGCTTCTGCTGCAGGAATCTTGTATCCCTGTCCCTGGAATATCCGTTTTAGCGGCAGTGAATTCTGCATCCCTGCCCTCTGGGCTTCTGCTGCGGGAATCCTGTATCCCTGTCATATCCGTTTTAGGAGCAGTGAATTCTGCATCCCTGCCCTCTGGGCTTCTGCTGCAGGAATCTTGTATCCCTGTCCCTGGAATATCCATTTTAGCGGCAGTGAATTCTGCATCCCTGCCCTCTGGGCTTCTGCTGCAGGAATCCTGTATCCCTGTCCCTGGAATATCCTTTTTAGCAGCAGTGAATTCTGCATCCCTGCCCTCTGGGCTTCTGCTGCAGGAATCTTGTATCCCTGTCCCTGGAATACCCTGGGCTCTTGGTGCAGGTAACCTGTAATCCTAATCTAGGTACTCTAGCACCAGTGAGCCCTATATCTAATGGCTTTGTTGCATGAGTGATATTTGCAGTGGATTCTGCATCCCTGCCCTCTGGGCTCTTGTTGCAGGAATCCTGTATTCCTAATCTAGGTACTCTAGCACCAGTGAGTCCTATATCTAATGGCTCTGATGCATTGGTGATATTTGCAGTGAATGTTGTATCTTCTGGTTCTGCTCACATGAAGCAGTGAATCCAATACTGCTTGACTCTGTGAAGCCACTATCTCTGGGCCCGGCCTCTAGGTTTCTGCAGTGTTAGTAGATTATGCAATGTATACTTTACTGATGTACTCTGTGCATTTGTAGCAATAAAACTTGTATCCCTCTCCTCTGCGCTCTTGCAGCAGGAATCCTGTATTCCTGAACTGTACCCAGCTGCAACATTGGGTCATGTATCCTTGTTCTTGTTGCAATAGTGAATTTCTAAGCCGATTTGCATCCTTGTCCTTTGGGCTCTTGATATGATGAATAGTGTACTCTGCACTCTTGCTACATCGCTGGGCTTTGCATTCTTGCCGTAGTGAAGGATTGGTCTATAAACTCTCTATCCATAAGCTCTGCACTCTTGTAGCCGAGATGTATTTTACAGTGCACTCTATAACCCTGGACTCCTTACTCTTTTAGCAGTACATCCTGTACCCCAGTCTCTGCTCTCTTGTAGTGGGTATGCATTTTTCAGTGAACTTTGTGTACCAGGGCTCTGTGCTCTTGCACAGATAATCCCTCGGATCCGTACTTGCAGCAGTGTTGTACTTTACAATAAATACTATTTCCTTGGCTCAGTGCTGTTGCAGCAGTGAATCCTGTATCCCTCTACTATTCTCTCTTGCACAAATGGATCCTGTATCCCTGTACTCTTGTTTCTTGCATCAATGAATTCTGTATCCCTGTAAGCTTTTCTCTTGCACCAATGAATCCTGTATCACTGTACTCCTCTCTCTTGCACTGATGAATCCTGTATCACTGTACTCTTCTCTCCTGCACCAATAAATCCTGAATCCCTGGACTCCTCTCTCTTGCACCAATGAATCCTGTATCACTGTACTCCTCTCTCTTGCACCGATGAATTCTGTATCCTTGTACTCTTCTCTCTTGCACCAATGAATCCTGTATCCCTGTACTCCTCTCTTGCACCAATGAATCCTGTATCACTGTATTCTTCTCTCTTGCACGGATGAATCCTGTATACTTGTACTCTTTCTCTCTCGCATCAATGAATCCTGTACTCTTTTCTCTCGCTTCAATGAATACCGCATCCCTGTACTGTTCCCTCCTGCAACAACGAATCCTGTATCCCTGTACTCCTCTGTCTCACACCAATAAATCCTGTATCCCCAAACTCTTCTCTCTTGCATCAATGAATCCTTTATCCCTGTACTCTTCTCTCTCGCACCAATGAATCACATATCCCTGTACTCTTCTCTCTTGCATCAAGGAATCCTGTATCCCTGTTCTCTTGCACCAATGACTCCTGTATACCTGTACTCTTCTCTCTTGCATCAGTGAATCCTGTAACCCTGTACTCTTCTCTCTTGCATCAATGAATCCTGTATCCGTGTCTCTTGCATCACTGAATCCTGTATTCCTGTTATCTTCTCTCTTGCACCAATGACTCCTGTCTCCCTGTACTGTTCTCCCTCGCATCAATGACTCCAGTATCCCTGTACTGTTCTCTCTTGCATCAATGAATCCTGTATCCCTGTACTCTTCTGTCTCACATCAATGAATCCTGTATCCTTTTACTCTTCTCTTCCATCAATGAATCCCCCATCCCTGTACTCTTCTCTCTCATATCATTGACTACTGTATCCCTGTAGTCTTCTCTCTCGCATCAATGAATACTGCATCCCTGTACTGTTCCCTCTTGCATCAACGAATCATGTATCCCTGTACTCCTCTCTCTCGCACCAATAAATCCCGCATCCCCAAACTCTTCTCTCTTGCATCAATGCATCTTTATCCCTGTACTCTTCTCTCTTGCACCAATGAATCCTGTATCCCTGTACTCTTCTCTCTTGCATCAATGACTCCTGTATCCCTGTACTCTTTTTCCCCCTCGTGTCAATGAATCCAGTATCCCTGTACTCCTCTCTTGCATCAATGAATCCTGTATCCCTTTACTGTTCTCTCTTCCATCAATGAATCCCGCATCCCTATACTCTTGTCTCTTGCATCAATGAATCCCATATCCCTGTACTCTTCTCTCTTGCATCAATGAATCCTGCATCCCTGTACTCCGGTTTCTTGCACCAAAGAATCCTGAATCCCCAAACTTTTCTCTCTTGCATCAATGAATCCTGTATCCCCATACTCCTCTTTCACATGAATAAATACTGTATCCCCGTACTCTTCTCTCTCACATCAATGAATACTGTATCCCCATAGTCTTCTCTCTCGATGAATCCTGCATCCCTGTACTCTACTCTCTCACATCAATGAATCCTTTATCCCCGTACTCTTCTCTCTCACATCAATGAATCCTGTATCCCTGTACTCTTCTCTCTCGCATCAGACTCCTATATCCCGGTACTCTTCTCCCTTGCATCAATGAATCCCGTATCCCTGTACTCTTCTCTATCGCACCAATGACTCCTGTATCCTTGTACTCTTTTCTCTCGCATCAATGAATCCCGTATCCCTGTACTCTTCTCTCTCGCATCAATGAATCCCATATCCCGTACTCTTCTCTCTCACATCAATGAATCATGTATTCCCGTACTCTTTACTTTCACATCAATGACTCCTGTATCCCTGTACTTTTCTCTCTGACATCAATGAATGCCATATTCCTGTACTCTTCTCTCTTGTACAAATGAATCCTGTACCTCTGTACTCTTCTCTCTCGCACCAATGAATCCCGGATCCCTGTACTCTTCTCTCTCACATCAATGAATCTCGTATTCCTGTACTCTTCTCCCTCGCACCAATGACTCCCGTATCCCTGTACCCTTCTCTCTCGCATCAATGAATCCTGAATCCCTGTACTCTTTGCTCTTGCATCAATAAATCCCGTATCAATGTACTCTTCTGACTCGCACCAATGACTCCTGTATCCCTGTACTCTTCTCTCTCGCATCAATGAATGCCGTATCCCTGTACTCTTCTCTCTCGCATCAATGAATCCTGTATACATTTGCTCTGCATCTTTGCAGAGATGATTCCTCCATCTTTGGAATCTGTGTTCTTGGAGCACTTCTGTACTTAACAGGAAAAGTGATATATCTGGACTCGGATCGCTTACAGCAATAATTCCCGTGTCCCTATGCTCTAGTGGCAGAGAATCTTTAATCCCTCACCTCTGCTCTGTTGAGGTAGTGACTATATCTCTGTAGTCGTCTTTTGCGACAGTGAATCTAGTACCTCTGTGCTCTTGAAGTAGTGGTTGGTTTTGCAGTGAATCCTTTATCCCTGGTCGGAGCACTCTTACAGCAGGTTTATATTTTACAGTGAATCCTGCATCACTGATTCCTGGACTTCACACTACACTCCTGGTCTTTGCACTTTTGAGGAACCGTTGTATTTTTCGTGAATCCTCTATTGCTGGTGCATACCTCTGCTCTCTTGTAAAAGTGCTGGTTATGCACCATAAATTGTAGCCTTTGGGTACATCCTCTTGCAGCAGATTTCACAGTGAAGAGTATATCGATATGCTTTGCCTGCACTCTTTCAGCAATGGATAAATTCGGCAGAACATATTGTATCCTAGAGGGTGCTGCATTCAAAAGTGTGAGTATAGTACAGACGTGGATTTCTGTTTGCTATAGTCATGTCCCTCAGTTTGAGATATGGCAGGAATGACTCGGAGGTAGATCAGATCCTTAGGTGGGGCCAGTGCTTAATTTGTACTGGTGGTTTGCGGTGCTCAGCACCTGCACTTAATTGTCAGCACCTGCTGTAGAGACAGTCCACCACATGGTGGCGCTATCTTTTTAATTTTGAGATGAGCACAACAACCGCATTTAAGTAAATATACATTGAAAATTAATAATACCAGCTTCTCATGCCATTATTATAGCTTTGTGTGGCCTGAAATAGTCTGAATTGTCACACTTGCCAGACTGCGATGGATAGGTGTTATGTTGGTACTGTCCTTGGCAGTGATGGCAGGATATGGGTGGTGCAAGCTGCAATGACCTTCTGAGAAGGGCCAAGGCACTTAATGTTTTACAAATTAAGCACTGGGTGGAGCAGGTCTGTGCCCAGAAAAGCAATAAAAAGCAGACAAGGGAACAGGGACATATAGCGCCTGCTAATTCCTCTTTCCTCTGCTGAAGTAAAAAAATCACAGATCAAGTGAAAAGCATAGTGTTGGGGGCGACCAGCCCAGATGTTACCACCAACATATTGTTTCTAAAGCCAGGATTAGATGTCCAGTGTACTGGGCATCTACTATTAGTAAGGTGGTGCCATATCCCTTCCCAACCCAGTAAATTTCCCACATTGTTGGGTGTCAAATGAAGATTTCTTTAGAGTGCTGCATGAATTGACCTTCTTTCTAAGCACTCTCAATGTTTGCAGGAAGAGACCAAAGTCGGCCGGAGTTTGTGAGGCCTTTTCTTGGTGTTCACTGACTGTGGTGGATACTGTTGTTCACCTTTGGCATTCCATTTCCTCACAGTCTATTTCATTTGAAGAGACAAAACAGGTTATCCTCCTTTGTACACTTAACTCTTATAGGTCAGCGATAAAAAAATGCAGCTTACTGTGAAATTTACCTTTTAAAGTCTATGATAGATAGCATAGGATAAATGTGCTTTACAATATGTTAAGTAAATATCCTATTGCCTTCTGCTATTGGTTATTGTTTGTCCAATCAAACTTTATTTATGAATTTGCCGAACAAGGAATTCACACTCCTAGTTACACAGACCACATCTCTTGTAGAGGGTCGCCAGTTAAGCTTTTTAGGCCACCCTACATTTAGAGAACCGCCACCTTTTTCATTTCACTGGAACGAGTGCTACATCTAGGCCGTTACAGGCAGCTGCCTTACAGCAACACCATAAATGACCACAAGAGGGCTTCAGATTGCAACTAATGGCCTAAAAGTTGGCTTTTATTCAAGGGGTAAAGGAGCTCCATAGAGGCTCCAAAACGTCTTGCACCAGAAAGCTTTTGACTAGTCATAGCAAGAAATGTGCTTCCTTCTACCATTTTGAGCCCATCTCAGTTGATATTATTGGGTTTCTAATAAATTAGGTACCTTATAAATCCAAAGTGTGGCAGCTCAGATTGATGCAGAGTGCTACTGCTGTGGGTTTAGGCATCAACTGAAATGAGCATCGGCTGGAATCAATGTCCACCAATTTATTAGATGCCGCTGCAGTCCTCGCTGCTCAGGTTTGGCACCAGCGAGGGTGAAGCAGATACCATCTGCTTTAGAACAACCTCACCATCCAGATGCAGCGCCTTTGTGGGGCGTTTGTTTGTTCCGCTATCATTGGGCTTTTGAGACTTTGAAGCATCCAGATACAAATGAGGAACATTAAATGATCGCGAGTGCCAAAAGCAAAGCTACTAAAAAGCAAAGGGTTTGCTATCTGATACCGCCGCTGCCCCTGAGTGGAAAGAAATGAAACCTGCTGATGCCATCTTTCCTCAGCGTGCTCCTTCAGCCCGCGGACGGCAAATGGACAGCTGCCAATGGCCTACATATTCAGCCAGGGAGAAAAGGGCAGGGGAAATGGAGAATGCAGCTGCTCCTGAAGCACGGCAAAGCAGCAATCTGGTTTAAAGGGAAACTCGCATTTTTATTGCAATGCTTGCTTTTTTGTATCAATCCTTTTGGTTGCTCGTTGTTTGCTGGCTACTGTAGCTATGCATGGATGAACCTCAACTCAGCCATTATACAAGCAATGGATGCCCCAACCCACAGCAGCAATTGGATGGGGTTGGGCTGTAAAACGTTAAAAACTGCAGAAAGTCCAAGAAAATTATTTATCGGTCTCATATAAGTTACTCATATATTTTGATTTCAACAACATTTGTAGACTAAGCGATCCCAACATGCCATGTGCTAAAATAAAGGTTATAAATATATTAAATAAACTCTATCTAGAGCAAATCTCTTTCAAGCAGCGCTTGTTCGACTGTGAACTTAGTCCTGAAAATATGTTAGACCCAATTGGTGGCACTTTGACCTCAGGTGTATATTTTATTATTAATATTCACTCTCAGATAATAAAAGTAACTCCATGCCAACGTGTATCGATCAAACGTGGGTCTTTCTCACGGCAGGAAAAACTTTCTATACCACTCAATTCCCATTTAAAAGGAAAAACATTGACTTTATTGGATCCATAATTATCCACCGGCAGAAAAGTCATAATCATTGGGCTAAAGTGATGCTGCTGTGACCAGATATACTGCATAAAGGTCCTGTAAAATATAAACAGTAAACAATGAGGCCATAATACTTAAGCTGTCCCTCACACAAACATTACTCTTGCCCATCTCTAATAGTTATGGTGTGTGCATAGTTACCTCTGGGACACATGAATAGCTACCCAGGATTGTGCTCTGATGATAGTGTTGAAGAGTATGACATGATAAACCAAATTACTGAAGACACTGATGGGTCGAGGAAGCATGTCTGTAAAAGAATGATTTGCGGTAAAGCCACATTCAGTGCCTAAGTTATGTCGGTCGTTGCAGGTGGTGGGCACCGGCACTCAATTTTAGGGATTCAGACTTGTCTTCCTTCATCCGTCTTTAAACCAAGCAAGAGAAAGAAAGGTAGCAAAGGGAGAAAGAAGGAAGAGAAAGGTAGGAAAACAGCAACAAAGCAAGGAAGGATGAACAAGAACCTGCAAGATTGAGATGTAGAGTCAGGAAGCGTATGAGGGTGGAGGAAAGAGATGCATGAGGTGGAATCAAGACTAGACCCCGGCAATTAGCAGTGGCAATGACTACATTAGACACTATATATATCGCAGGGCAAATTAGAACATTCCTTGATAAACCGATATGCGGCTGCAACTACCGCCTCTACCTCTCCACAAAATCTTGAGAGCTTCACCCCGCAGTCTAACCCGTCTTAGGTTTCTTCATGTATCTACATTAACCCCCTCCCATACTCTACTGATAGGAAACTCTGGGTATAATCCCGCCCCATCTTGTTTTGATGCAATTTACTTGCAACAGATCTGCCTCCCTGCTTCACTTGTTGAACCAAAGCATGACGTAGAGCACTGCTAATGTTCCATGTGAATTAAACGAGTGCATTTGAAGCACACAAAGACGAATATACATCAATGAATCATCACAACTATAACATGGAGTGCAGATCACAAATTCAGTTAGGAGTTCACATGGAGCAAAAGTTGGTACCCATAAATGAATGTATATACAGTTTAAGATCCCTTCCACTCTCTATTTATGTCATCCTCTTAAAGCTCATGTAAAGGACACCCTGGTGACATTTGGGGAGAATTCCCTCAGGACTCCACATACCTCGTCACCTCTGGAGGGGAGGGGGGTTGGGAGGTCCGCTTTAAAGCAGTCTCCTAAGTACTCGTACGCTAACATTCACACCCGAGATCTGTGCAACTGTTATCTGGGCCTCCATCCATCTACGCACATGAAGCAGCCGACTGTGTGCTTTCCTAACATACCAAAGTAGGCATTCCTTCTCGAGCAAGTATCCTTGCTTATATGCAGGAACGGCTTTAGCGTTGGTGGCGCATGGTGCAACAGTCTTTTCTATTGCGCCCTACCGCCCTCCTATGATCTACTTCTCCACGCATTCCCTCACTACCACTCTCCAACAGTGCCCCTCACCTCTCCATTGCCCCCTCTCTGACATAATTTTTTTTTTTATAGTGCTGCTCATAGTTCCCTCACACTCAGTTGTGTAATCTGCAGGGAACACGTTCTTTGCAGCAGGCACATTAACCCTCTGCACTACTTTATGATGAGTCAAAACTGCCACTAGAAAAGATTCCGATCTCTCACCAGCAGGAACATTAATCACCAAAGTTATCTTGACATTTTTATAGTTGCCTGAAAATTGCTGGACGTACAAGGAAGTTCACGTGCTTTTAAACCCATAAGTTATTTTTAAACACAGTGCCCCTCACAAAGTCAGCACCAGCTGCGGCTGCACCGGTTGCACCGCCCTAAAGCCATTCCTGCTTGCATGTGTGTATTTATACAATTCAAATCTAGCTGCAAAGCGAAAGTGCTGTACAGAGTTGTCCAGGTGGATGCAGATTGTTTATGAGGGACTGGTATCACTTTCTGTAGTGTCGGTGGTCATGGACTGTAAACAAACAGATGTGTTCCTTAAAAAGATGGAGTCCGTTTCCTGGATTTGGCTCCAGTCAAGAGGTGGTTCTCAGTATCCCGCTCTGCCGGAGGGCCTGCGATTTCAACTAGGCCCGCCAGTGGCGTACCAAGGGGGGGGGGGCGATCTGCCCCAGGTGGCACGAGTTTTGGGGGCGCCGCACCCCCCCCTACTCTTACCTGCGGCCGTGCGGGGCGGCCGTCGCGGGACTCGCCAGCATCCCCCCCGCTCTTACATGTGGCCGCCGGGTAGCAAACACAGTAAATGCCACGGGTGGCACAACGTCTAGCTACGCCACTGAAGCACGCAGCTAGGGTGGGACTCGATCCCCCAGCATTCCACTGAATACAAGGCGGGGTAGCCTACGCCCATATATTTGCCGCTCAGCTCGCGCAGCATGGGAGTCAGTTTCCTGGGTTTGGCCGCAATAAAGCGGTGCTTCTCAGCATCCCTCTGTGCTGGGGAGCCCACAATTTGAACTAGGCGCGCAGCTGGGGTGCAACTAAGTCCTCCAGCATTCCACTGACTACACGGCCATATATTTGCCGCATGGCATCGCAGTGAGAGACACACCTGGGGACGTGCCCGGTCTGCGCCAGTCAGAGGCCGGAGGAGGGTGGACTGTGCCACCCCTCTGAGAGCGTATTTTCAACAACAATGGTGAGCTGACTTTGGGCCTAGTTCGGGAGCGACCATGGGGCATATTGCCCAGTTTGTTGTTTGGACAGCCTAGACTGTGTTTTTTTCTCTGTACCTACTTTGCTTTAGTGCTATGAGAAAGAGAAAAGTGGACCTGCGAAAAGTGGTCGATAAGCGGCCCAGTACCAGCAATACAATTCTATCATATTTGAACAACGCTCTAGGGGCTCTTACAAAAGAGATCCCCAGTGTGGAGGAGCAGTGTGTAGTCCTGACATGCAGGCCATGCAGGACAATAACATTCTTAATCAGTTGCAGGGGCAGCTTGCATCTCCAAAATTGTCCAGGAGAGCGGTGGGGGAAGCTACGCCAAAATACCAAAAAAGGGGTGTCACCCGGAAAAACTCAATCAGGTAATAAATCTTGTAGAGGGAGGAAAGGGGGGTCTCTTGTAGTGACCTCGGGAAATGGTTGAACCAGGATTTTCTTGTTAAACTGGACTCAAAAATGTAAACTGCCTTTGAAGGCCTCAATGAGTGAATTGCCAAATTGGAGGAAGTCATGAGTAAAATGGGGGAATCAGTGGGCTCCATCTGTGGTAACGCTGTAAATATTTTAAGCAAAGTGTCTTTGACGGACTCGCTCTACCAATAATAATCCAGCACAAGGGGGTGGTTCCTGTAGTCCCTCGCGCTTTCAATCATTAGGGCATGTAAGGGTAGAGAGAAGAACCTGGGAAATTCAGAAATAAATTCCATTGCACCCCAATAATAACACGGGGGCAGCTATTGACACAAGGGACCTCTAATGGGGTGACAGGATGGGGGATCTCATCTATTCAGCACGGCTCATACCCAGAAGAGGGGAATTCAGGATGGGCCCCTGGTATCGTAGGCAAGTCTTTCTCCAGGGTAATGCTCCATGTGATGTGTTCATTGAACTATCTCCAGCATCCACCTCGTACGTTATTGTCTTGGCCAATGTCCCACCATTAAAACAGAATGAATTGAAAAGTCACCAGCAACTCAAAAATAAGGTTGTACATTGGCTGTCTGGGAGGGTCAATTTTAGTATCAGGCAAGCTCTGTTTGAGGAGATTATATTGATGCAGAGAGTGGGCTGGATTGGGAACTCTTCAAAAACCTGTGAAGGTGACTGTATTGTGGCGAATTTGTGTAATGCAGGGAGGGTGGGTTTTATTTTGAACAATTGTATGACCAATTTAGTCAATCCCAGGAGAATCTCAGTGCTTCCTCTAGGGTTCTTTTAAAAACCTTTGGATGGGGGGAGGGGCAGAGGGCAAACTTCGACAGGGAGGGACTTCATCGAATGGATTCTCAGGGGCAGGTATCCAATATTGCCTTGAATAATCGTTTTGAGCCCCTGAGTGGGCTAAACAATCGAGATTGACTGAGACATTAGGTAGTTAACCTAGATCATGGAAGAGGCATTAGCACTAGCACCGAAAGAGATCTGAAGGAATTAAGTTGGAACATTTGGGGGGTACATGGTAAAATCTGTCATGAAGGTTGGGTTAAGTTCCTCAATTGTTATGATGTTACTAGACTCCAGGAGACGCGAGAATGGGAGGGAATCATTTATTTAGATGGGTATGTTACCTACTGCTCTAAAGCTATACCCTCTACTCGAGGTAGAGCTAGAGAGAGCTTAACGAAGCTAGTCAAACTGGAATTGAATGGTATTTTGGAGGTGATTACCACAAATTCACCCTTCCTACTCGGTGTTCTCTTGTCCTTGAAAAATTAGGTGATCAGGGACCTTAGTACGTTTTTAAAGGATTTCTTTTCTTCCTGCCATTCTTCTCATACAGCATTGATGTTGATGGGAGATTTTAGTTTGCATACTTGCCTGGAATATTATCTGTATGATCTGCTTGACACTGAAGTTAAATAATTTGGTTTCAGAGTATAATTTAGTCAACCTAATGAGCAAAAAAGACACAAATTTGGCAGACAGAGTGTCCACCTTTAAAGGAGCGGGTAGAAGGTCTATTATTGATGGCATTTTTTTTTCAGCTGGTTTATTTCCTTCAATGATACATTTTAATGTTGAATGGAATATTTTTAGTGACCATACTCACCTCTTGGCTACACTCCGGTGGGGAAAGTAGCCAGTGGGCACATGCTCCACTTTCAAGGAGCCTGTCGTTCTCAAACATCAGGGGCGTAGGTTAAAATGGGCAAAGATCATAACAGAGGTCTTTCATACGGAGTTGTTATCAATTTGTCATTCGGATGTCCATATTGTTTTAAGGAAGCACCTCTGATGCCTGTTTCTTGAGGGCGGATGATTCACTATGTGGGTTTATTAAATTGGCCCTAACTAAACTAGGTACAGCTGCACCCCCACCTCTTTTTAGATGGTTTGACAGGAATTGTTTGAGGGCATGTACCAAGCTGCTAGTCGCCCTAAAAGTGTATAGGTTTTTGATTGGTGGCCAGAATATTAGTAGGGTGAAAAACGTCTCCTATTTGGGCATCCTTCTGGATTCTGGACTTAGTTGGCATCCCCTGAGTAAGAGTAATACGGTCCGCTTGAAGAGGGTTATATACAGCCTAAAAGATTTCTCACGGCGATTGGGACAAAAACCAATCAAGATCCTGCTAGATGTATTTAAAGCGAAGTGTATCCCGACAGCTAGTTTTGGTTGGGAAATCTAGGGGTATGTTCCCATTGCCCTCTTCAGGTAGTGGAAAATATATTTGTGAGGGGTCTCTTAGGTGTGGTGCAGGGTACCCGCTCAGAGACTGTTCACGAAGAGTTGGGAATGAACTATCTATCAGACTTTATATGCCTCTGACCCCTCTTACTTTGGTTCTCAGTCTGGTTGAAGGAGGAGTTGAAGTTAAATAGGTTAATCATTCGTGATTGGTTGGGCCTAGATAATAGGTTACATATTCCATGGCTGTGCTAAATTAAGTCCACTCTTGAGGACCTAGGGAGACCTGAGCTTTTCTTGATCCGGTTCGCATCATGAAAATAGATCTTGTTTGGTTGAAGGGGTGTCTGGTTTCTCTCAGAGTGACAGCAGAGCGGGAGGCCTCTGCTTTAACTAGACAGTCGATGGGGAAGTATATCATGGTGAAATCAGTGAGTGGGATGGAGCCCTACCTTCAATTGGAGATGTTTAATTGCCACCGCCGACTACTGACCTATTTTAGACTGGTAACATTTCACTAGTTGTATACTTGACTTGACAGATTGCTTATGAGGGACTAGTATCACTTTCTGTAGTGTGAGTGGTTGTGGAGCAACAGGACGGTAAACAAACAGAAGTGTTCCTTAAAAAGACGGATATTCTGTTCCTTCCAGAAATGATGTGTGGAGAATGCTTGTTGAAGCTACATTCAGATATACTCCGAAATACAGTGCACAAAGTAGGAGAAGGCATGTCTTCTGGTCGTCTCTTTCTGGTACTTCTTTCTACTGAGACTGGTAAAGAAGTTGCTAGTCAGGTTGCGTAGGCCACAGGAGGTATTTGTCTTACATGAGAGGTGCAGTGTGTAGGTGACACAGCACACCCTGAAGATAAGGGTAGGCATGGGAAGCCAGTAACGTTCCTTAAATGTCAGATGATAATTGTATAATTCTAGTCTCTTGATCACTAAGGTCACTGTGTAAAGGACTTTCTTCCACAAAGCCAGTCAGGTGGGTGTTGCCACACAAGAACCAGTGACTAAGTCTGCTTCTTTCATTCAAACTGCAGCCGAAATGCAAGGGTGGGGTGGGGTTGTTGGATTTATTGGGGGATCGGGTGGGTAGTGTTTTTTTTAAAATGATATATTAATTAATGTTCACCGGTTAATGTGTTATCAATTTTTGTAAAAGGTGTATTTATGTGTTAACATGTTTAATTAATTTGTTAATGATGTAATTAACTTACATTTCAGACTGCAGGCTTTATTTGGGATTAGCTGGGTAGTGTTTTAAATAAAATATATGTTAATTGATAGGAATTCATTCATGTGCTTCTTATTCAATTTTGTAACTGCAAATTATATTTCATATGTTTATTTTTAAATTATAAAAGTATTTGTGTAGTGGTGGGTAGTGTTTTTTCTAACAGGTATATTAATAATTGGTAATTATTTAATATTTTACCTATGTAATGTAGACATTGCTATTTATTTGTTTTACAATTACGTATTTATTTCTATTTTTGGGATGTGGATTTTATTGGGGAATTGTGTGGGTAGTCTTTTCATTAAAGTATATATTCATTGTTTTTTACATTTACTGAATTATGTAAGTATATATGTTTCATTTGAAAACATTACTTATTACATTTTTATTACCTGCTGTGTTGTATATTGTGGGAATGGGTGGATAGTGGTTTTGTCAAGATATTATAAAATCCTAATTGATTCATAAGTAAAAAAAACTAATTAAAATCTGTACTTTTTTATTGTAAAACAATTTCTTTTTTAATTAATAACAGTTTTTAATACTTTTCTTTGAGGTATTTAAAAATATGCATTTGATAATTTAAGCAGAGTTTTAAAATTCTGATTTACTTATATTTTGTCCTGATTTACTTCAAATTTTAAAATATTTAAGTGGAATTTAGTTTTTTTTCTTTTTAAACTCTGAAATAACTATTACTATGTATTTATATTATTTATGCAGTTTTCCACTCTCATGGCTTAATCAATGATACCTCATAGCTATACCTCTGTTATTTCTTGGCTGCACATTAGTTGATGTATAGATTATGACTCAAACAGGTTTTTTTCAATGTAGCAATTATTTTTACTTTATCAAACGAAGGCTAATTGTATGTTATTAAAAAAAGGGATATTAATTTTTGGGTCAAAGGTCCTGTGGCACTACATTTGATGCCATGCGGGCCACATGTTTCGTAATGTCACACGATGTTATTTTCCTCTCCCTCTAGTATTTCAATGAATCAGACAGCAAGCAGTAGTTTTATAGGCTTGAACATATTTTCCTGGCAATTCCATAGAGTAACATAAAAGAACAGGTAAAGCTATCAATTTACCAAACATGAAATATTTGATTTTTGCCTATCTCGGGACAAAATGCAATCTATGAGCTCCTTAGAAAGGGAGAGGCAGGATTACAGTTATGAGAATGCATTGTTAGGAGACACTGAAAGGAACAGATTACCATGTCACTTTCAAACTGGGTTATCTGAATCATACCCACTCTGACCATGCCCTGCCAGTCACCACCAAAAGGTGAAGTACGGGTCTGTTGGTCCCTGAGGTTCTCTGGTTTCCAAGAAGGACCACTGGTGTCAGAGTGCGGATATTTTTTTCCAGCTATCTTGTTTGACAAAAGAAATAGTTTCTGACTACCTCACAATTAGCTATTGCATGGAACTGTTTCTCTCAGTCTTTCAAAATTTAAAGAAGGGAAGGCCTAATATGTCTGCTACCAGCTGCACGCAAGGCTATTACAGCTCTCCTGCAGAGTTCCTACCGCTAAAGTGAGGACTGCAGCTTATTGCAAGAGTCAAGCAGCTCGTCTTGTGGATCCCACTACTCACTGCATGGCACCCTCTGCTCAGGATGCAGTTTCTGCAGCTCATTGTGTGCTCCTGCAGCTCACTGTAGGTTCCTGCAGCCCAAAGGATGGCTTCTGCAGCTCACTGCAAGACTCATGAAGATAACTGTTTCGGTCCCTGCAGCTCACTATAGTGGTCGGTTTGCTTAATGTCTGGTTAATAGGGTTCCTGTAGCTCACTCTAGAGTTCCTGCAGATCACTCTCGACTTCATGTAGCACACCGATAAGCTCCTTCTGCTCAAAGTGGAGAGTCCTTCCCCATCGAAGTACTGGACTCCTGCATTTCACTGTGCAGCTACTACAACTACCTGTGTAGCTCTGGCAGATCACTCTGCAGCTTTTGTAGTTCACTGTGAGGCTACCCCAACTGACAGTGAGGCTCTTGCAACTCATGGTAAGTCTTCTGCAGCTCACTGACTCACTGTTAGGCACCAGCTGGACCCTGCGAGCTTCTCTAGCTTGCTTCAGGGCTCCTGTGGCTCCCTTTGGTGCTACATAACTCAGTATGGGACTCCCATAAGACCACTGTGGGGCTTCTACAGCTCACTGTTAGGCATATTTCCTTCACTGGTATATAAAGGGGGGTCACTGTTCCTTAAGAGGAGAGTTCAAAGTGGAGAAAGAAAAAGGAAAAGGTGTCCTGTGCTACTCTATGTGTGGGGACAGTGTGTCCTCATCATGATGCCCTCACACACCCCGAAGGATGTCATGCTTCATCATTGGGCTTTTTGCTCCTCGTCGGGCCGGCGCTGCAATGCCCTACGGGTCACCCGAAGGGTCTCTTTTCGGAGATCTTTTGATGAAACAAGCCATTAGGTGCGTGCGTGTGAGTGGAAGTGAGGTCTCAACTAGTGTGTTAAAAAATGACTGGAGGGAGAGTGGCTATTATTTATTAAAGTGGTCCCTCTGTCATTAGTAAAAGGTGTGTGGTGCTGCTAGTGGGATATTATGTCCCTCAGTAGCTAGATATGAGTCCTTAGTGGGTGTCTCTAGTGGTCGACATGTTTCGCGCTATCTGTGGCCTCTGGAGGAGATCCAAAGCGCTTCTTCAGGACCAAGGTGAGTTTAAATAAAGTATCACTAGCGGCCTAAATTTTTCAGTGCCGCCAGGTTGATGGAAAAGAGTAGCATCTCTGAAAAGAGAAAGGGGTAGGACAATAATAGCCACTCTCCCTCCAGTCATTTTCTCCTCTCCTCTTAAGGAACAGTGACCCCCCTTTATATACCAGTTACCAATCGGGAGCAAGGGTCACTGGACCTAACAATCAGCTCCCACCGTCCCCCCCTCTCTTTTTGATAAATAGGAATATTTACTTCACTCCAATGCTCCTTCTGCCTTAATGGGAAGTACCTCAGATTAGGGTGATATTCTTCCATCTCACTGCAGAATTTAATTTCTTGCTGGGATGTTCTTATAACACACCAGGGGCGCCTAGAGTTCACCATTGCTCCTGTGGCTCCCTGTGGGCTCCTAGTACCTACCTAGAGACCAAAGGATTCCTGGAAAGTCCTGAGAGACTCCTGTGGCTCATTAATGTGCTCTAATAGCTCACTGTGGGAAACCTTCAGGTCAAAGTAGAGCTGTGGCAGCTGATTTAGGGCCTCTGGCAACTTATTGTGAAGGTCGTTCAGCTCACTGTGCATTTCTCTCCTAGGTCTATCAGCTGTTATACTGTCATTCTTGTTATAATGTGTATTCAGAAGTCTCCTTCTTTTCTAGGAAATAGCATTATAATGTCATACATAACTTTGAATTTAGTGATTATTCTATAGAATATGTTTATCATTGAGTCAATAAATGTGCCTATCATCATGCTAGGTTATGTGGCCATCATTGTTGTGGCATTGAACGTTTGTATTATTTTGCCAGAGAAAATTACCATCAGTCTGGGTAGGGCGACCACCAGAAAATGAAGCAGAAACCAGAAATAAAATAATATGTGGGAGAGGGAGAATAGTAGATCTGAGTTACCAGTAATAATGTGGTGCAGAATAACCAGCAGCAATATGTAGTGAGGTGGCCTGCTATATTATGAGGCAATAAATGAACAATGTTATGAAGCAAATGCCAGCAGGCAGACAAAGCGGACTGACTCCACGAGCTGAGAAATACACAAGTCTTTTTACCCTTCCAACCCAACACCTAGGGCCTTAGCTCGAGCTTGGTGGGTGGATAATTCCATCACGAACATAATGAATACCCTGTTCACCATATTACAAGTGTCATAGAACATAATGCACTTGTAATAAGGCGTATTGGATATCCGTCACATCTGTTATGAAGTAACCTGCCTGCCAAGCTCTAAATCAAAATCCTAGCCTCCTTAGCTGATGGTGGTAAGGCAAAAAGGGTATTGCAAACTTAGGTGCAACATGACGCCATGTTCCATGATGGTCAAGATACAGAACTGGAGGGGGACACAGTATGTCTGCGGAAGGCAATACACCACCACAGATAATATTGTTTTCTGTGGATGGTAAGTCTGGCAATGACATTGAAGGTTTTCATTTATTTTTGTTAATTACAGTGAGAGGTTCAGAAGAGAGGTACTTCCAGTGTCAATGTGGTTTCTCTTGTAAGAGGCAGAAGGAACAACAGTTTCATGGTGATAGGAGAGCAGAGAGTGTCACCAAGAAGCAACTGTTTCTATAAGAAATTATTGATAAATGATTGATAAACAAGCATTAGCAAATGCAAGGCACTAGCCTTGCATTCTGAATGCATACCTGTAATACACACAGCGGAATACAAGGTAAAGCCATTGCTCTATTCACAATAAATTATAGGAACTACTTTATGCCACAAGAAATATATAATGTAAAGCAAATGCCACCGTGTGTACCCATGGATCCATCTTCAATATGCCAGTGCCTTGTATTGATGATGAATGAAATTAGCCCTTGACAATAGAGGTCTAACGCTGTTTTTAGCCAGATGTTAAAATCGACATCTGATCTACTGTTAAACAAGTCATGTATAGTAAATACATTGTCGGAGCGAGGACACCAGAGTTTTAATCAAGCCTTCCCCGACTTGATCTAAATTATGAGGTTTGGAGGAAATCACATTCTCTCCAGCCACTATTTCACTCATCAGCCAAACTTGGAATAGCTTAGTTCCTCCTGAGTAAAGTTGTGGTAAAACACTAGATTTGAGACGTTTGCTTTATAGTGTGGAACTGTCCACATGTGCCCTAACGTAGATTAGGAACGAGAGGGACACATACAGCAAACTTTGCAAGCTGTTTCATTATAGAAACTTCTAAAATTATAAAATCTACCGATGTACCTAGTGTAAAAGTTGCCTTTAAAAGTGAAGACTTCGGAAAGCATTTAACTACTCATACATGGACATGCTATGTACATGCCACAACCAAATTGACTCTAGGGAACTACTTAGTGACTCTAGGGACAGATAAATAGAACTGCGACCATCAATATGATATATTAATTTATATCCATCTCTCTATCCATCTATCTTTCTGTCTATCCATCTAGATATAGATATATATATACATACATTATCTACTGGCGGTCGCCAGTAGATAGTTATAGTTAGGACCTATTTTCCATAGGAAATCCGCAACATTCTATTTGAAATAACTCTTGGGTCGGTTGACGAATCTTCGCGAAATTTTCAAACTTTGTGGCCCGCTCCAGTCCGCTCCTATCCTGAAAGTCTCGGGGTGATTCGTCAAGCGGGGGCCGAGAAAAAGGGGGGTCCCAAAACGTGTTTTCCCCATTCATTTTCCCATAGGAAAATTTAGCCACGGCTACAGCCCGAACTGCTGAACGGAATTACACCAAATTTGGCAAAGAGGTAGTTCTTGGTTCAGAAAGAACCCTTTTGTTAAATGGTGTAAATCCGTTCAGTAGTTCCTGAGAAAATCAAAAGGAAAATCACATATATATCTATGGCCGCGTCGGATTCGCGCACCCTGCGCGCACCGTCCCGATCACGAGCTGCATGCTAATTGGCTGTCTACACTCCAAATCAGGAAGTGTTGGCAGCCATTTTATGCCTCAGTAGAACCGAGGCACAGAAACAAGTGCGCAAACGCACAAAGGGGGCAGGGTAGAAACACCCTGACCCCTAGGTCTGCTCTAGGGGGTCCCACAAGGACCCCTGGGCAGAAAAAGCATTTTTTTTTTTTAAACGGCGGGATGCGCTTAGGGTGCGCGGATCCCGCCGATTAAAAAAAAAACCACAAGAAACAAGTGTGCAAACGCACAAAGGGGGCAGGGTAGAAACACCCTGACCCCTAGGTCTGCTCAGGGGGTCCCACAAGGACCCCTGGGCAGAAAAAAGCATTTAAAAAAAAAATAATAATAAAAAAAGAAAATGATTGTGCCGCAGGCCCCGCCCCTTCCTTTACCACTCTGCAAACGCGCCCCTGGCGCGTTTGCAGAGGGGTACGAATCCCCTTGAATACTGGGGGTCCCTGGGGCCAACTAGCCCACCAGGAACCTCCAGTATGCGCCAGGGGCTGCGTTGCAGAGAGGTGTACAGAGGCCACGCCCTTTTACACCTCTCTGCAACGCAGCTCTGTGGCGCTTTATGGAGGTACATGGTGGGCTAGTTGGACTCCAGGGACCCTCAGGATTCAAGGGGACTTAATTCCCCAATTTAAAACTCGCCACGGGGCGCGTTTGCACAGTGGTGAAGGGAGGGGGCGGGGCTTCAGGTGACATGTGTGCAAACAGGCCCCGTTGCGCGTTTTAAGATGGGGAATTAAATCCCCTTCAATCCTGAGGGTCCCTGGGGGCCAACTAGCCCACCAGGTACGTCCAGAAAGTGCCACAGAGCTGCGTTGCAGAGAGGTGCAAAAAGGGGCGTGGCCTCTGAACACCTCTCTGCAACGCAGCTCTCTGGCGCATACTGGAGGTATCTGGTGGGCTACTTGGCCCCTAGGGACCCTCGGGATTGAGGAGGATTTAATTCCCCATCTTAAAACGCGCCACGGGGCCTGTTTGCAGACATGTCACCTGAAGCCCCGCCCTCCCTTCACCACTGTGCAAATATTCCTCTAAAATCAGCCGAACTACGAATTCCGATTTACTCACCTGTTATCAGGAGAGACCTCAGTGCTGCATCTTTGAGCCCAGTACTGATCCTGAAAAGTAATTTTAACCGTACTTACAAGTAACTTGAATTTCCTTCCATAGGATATCATTGCCTGCTTTTTGATGAAAAGTTTCTAAGTGTCGATTTTTGAAACATACAAATATTCCTCTAAAATCAGCAGAACTACGAATTCCGATTTACTCACCTGTTATCAGGAGAGACCTCAGTGCTGCACCTTTGAGCCCAGTACTGATCCTGAAAAGTAATTTTAACCGTACTTACCAGTAACTTGAATTTCCTTCCGTAGGCTAACATTGACTGGTTTCACTTGGAAATTCTTCTAAGTGTGGAGTTTTGGAACTTTATAATATTCCTCTAAAATCAGCCGAACTACGAATTCCGATTTACTCACCTGTTATCAGGAGAGACCTCAGTGCTGCACCTTTGAGCCCAGTACTGATCCTGAAAAGTAATTTTAACCGTACTTACCAGTAACTTGAATTTCCTTCCATAGGCTAACATTGAATGGTTTCACTTGGAAATTCTTCTAAGTGTGGAGTTTTGGAACTTTATAATATTCCTCTAAAATCAGCCGAACTACGAATTCCGATTTACTCACCTGTTATCAGGAGAGAACCCAGTGCTGCATCTTTTAGCCCAGCACTGACCCTGAAAAGTAATTCTAACCGTATTTACCAGTAACTTGTATTTCCTTCCATAGGAATCCATTGTCTGGTTTTCAGCAGAAAAGTTTCAAAGTGTCGATTTTCACAAACTACAAATATTCCTTAAAAATCGCCTGTATGACTTAAACGCATTATTTCAACTGTTTACAGGAGATGCACCAGTGCTGGATCCAGGATCCACCACTGAGTAAGAAAAAGTAACGATAACACTACTTACCTGCTAAGTGAATTTCCTCCCATAGGATAACATTGGTGATTCTATGTGAAAAAGTTTCTGTCAACTTTTAAAATACAATAATATTCCTTAAAAATCACTACTGTAACCAAAACGCTTTTACTCAACTGTTTACAGGAGATGTCCCAGGACTGAATCTAGGATCCAGTCCTGTGGTTAGAAAAGTAATCCATAGAGTAACTAATTGCATTTAACTAGAAATTCACATTGAGCTCAATGTTGCATTGTGTTTGAAATTGTGTTGCCCATTGCAACAACTGTAACTACTGTACTTAAAAGTCTATTGCCTATTTGCAAAGTATTTAAACTAAAGTAATTCATTCTGAGAAAGTATATTTTGTAATGTAATGTATAATGTAATTATAATGTAATTTAAAAAATAAAATATCTAAAAATAAATAGTTTAAAAAATGTAGTAAATCAGTATCAAAAAAATAAATATAACAATTAATACATTTAAAAATTGTCATTTACAAAACCTTTGAAATTCACTGAAAAAAACCATAGGTTTCAAACATGTTATAGTTAGGAATTAGCATTTAAAAACCTTTGAAATTCACTGAAAAAACCATAGGTTTTAGGGACAGTTATAGTTAGTTGGACATTGCACTCGTACAAAACCCGTGAAATTCCCCCGTTATAGTTAGTTCAGGTAACTATAACTCGCGCCCCCGCAATGCACTGCTGATGACGTCACATATTACATCACTCATGACATGGTCAGTGGCATCACTGATGACATCACTGATGACATCTCAAATGACATCACTGATGACATCATCCATGTGATAATTTGATGCATCTTCTCACACCCTAATATAACTTTTGATACACCCACTGTAAATTGTCAAAACCATAGACACTCCAACACCAATTACTATATACACACTCACTGATTCTTAGGTCTACACACACACATCTACTCACTCACCCGTACAGTCACTCATACTTATAGTCACTCAGTACAGGACTATTATATGCACTCATACACCTATATAAACACTCACACACCGCCACTCATCCATAGAGGTACTCACACACCTAGTCAGTAATGCAAAAAATTAAGCACACACCCATTTACTCACCTATACAGTTATACACACACCAGCTCACTTACTCATACAAATACTAGCACATTCTTACGCTCTTATACAATCTCTGATACAAGCACACACTCATCCATACAGTCACTCTCACAATCACACACTCTGCTTATAGCTATTTATATACTTCAACACACATATATACTGCCTTTCACATATGTAGTTACTCACACATGTACCACTGGGACATACATTCACTCACTAACACACTCTTACACACACTTACCCACCCATACAGTCTTTCACAGATGCACTCTTGAAACCATCCACCCAGTGAATCACCCACTCACACATCTATGCACAGAGTCGCACACACCCCACCCACACAAACACTCAGGCACCCATACAGATACTCAGACAACCAATCAATAACTCATATAGACACTCATGTAGCTATTCACAAACCCATGCAGTCACTTACACAGCAACAGACAGACGGATACAGACATTCACCCAGTTTAGTCACCAACCCATGCATTCAGTAAGATACGTTTAATCACTCACTTATAGAGTTAGTCACGCACCTACTAAATCATCCATTCAGACACTTATACACCCACTCATTCTTCAATACGCCTTTCCCTATATATATTAAACATATTTAAACTTTACAGAAACACACAGTCACTGGATGATGTCATCAGTGAGGTCATTTGAGATGTCATCAGTGATGTCATCAGTGATGTCACTGACCATGTCATGAGTGATGTAATATGTGACGTCATCAGCAGTGCATTGGGGGGGCGCGAGTTATAGTTACCTGAACTAACTATAACGGGGGAATTTCACGGGTTTTGTACGAGTGCAATGTCCAACTAACTATAACTGTCCATAAAACCTATGGTTTTTTCAGTGAATTTGTAAGGTTTTTTAAATGCTAATTTCTAACTGTAACGTGCCTGAAACCTATGGTTTTTTCAGTGAATATATATATATATATATATATATATATATATATATATATATATATATACACATATACCCACACACACATCACACACCACTTTGTGACTTCGTTATTAGTGCCTAATATTAAAAGTTTGCATTTACCAGCCCCAAAATACTTATTTTATCTACCTCATGAGGAAGATGGGCTGATTCGACCTTTGCTGGATATTAGCAGGCTACACAGATCTGTGTGGGTGTCGGCTGTTTCTGAGCTATAATTTCCACTCACCATTTTGCACTTTTGTTACACCTACCTCGCCTTTTCAAAATGCATTTATATAGTTAATTCACAAGAAAAATACACAAATATAAGGCAGACAATTTTGTTTAGGCGGAGTCTTTTTGCAAAACATTATCAATTGTATATTGCTGCTTTACACTAATACATTCTACTTGTAGCAGTGATATGGGTACATTATCTGAAATACCATCAAGTCCTATTCACACCAACCCTCATCACTTATAACCGCTCAAAATCCGGGATGTGTTTTCCTTCTAGAAAAAGGTTAGAAGAATGTGCAAGTGGTGCATTGTTTTTCTGCTCATTTTATGTCAGTGTGGCCAAATGGATCCAGATTCACACATTTGTGCACATAATTTCAATTTAGATACCAAAAATTCATAATTTAAGAATTAAAATTCAGGTTTGCAATATACAAAATGTGATTTTATGGAACAAACTATTTATTAGTTTTAGTAGAACCATAACAATATGAATGCCTACATCTACTGGCCAGCATGAGGTAATTGCGAATGCAGGAGGACACAGCTATGCACCTACAACCCGGAGGCCGGCAGCAATCCGGGTTGTAGGCGAATAGCCTACAACCCGGCGCAAAATGTGATTTTATACAAATAAATTGTTTTACTGAAATGTGATTTTACACAAATAAAGTGTAATATGTGGGAGTAAATGCGCTCCCGGGGTCAAAAATATGTTACACACAAATATATGAAGGGTTGAGTATTCACCAACTTTTGCAAGGAACATACCCACTCTAGTAATGATAGGAGATTGATCCCCACGAAAGGCAGGCATAAATCTGTTTTAGGGGTAAAAATGTAGATGCCAGCCCCAAAATTTGCAGAGGTGCATGAAAAGGGGGTTCTCCGTTAAAAAAAATAGTTTTTTTGCCATACAGAAAAAAATGAGCATGGGTGAATGAAGTTTTCCTAAGTATTTACACATCCGCAAATGAACACCATTTACATTTACGTATGTTCGAATGCTTACGCATATGCATATGAATTCTCCTTGAAAGCTGCATCTGTTGCAGATTTTTCAGAAATCTCTTGAAATTCTTTGAGATTTAAAACAACAACATTGTAAATTTACACTTAACTAAGGTGAAAATTTACCAGTTTATAATTGAGCTGACGGTCATCAATACTGCACTAAAAACTGATTATAGTTTCTATTCAAGAACAGAGAAACTAAAAATAAATTAAAAAACCCACTTCAATGTTTGATCTAGAAGTAGATTGAAAGCACATTATATATCAGCCACATAAAATGCTTGTAGAAATTATTTCAGGAATGTGAAACATTAATTGGTTATCATAGTATCCAGTATTAGGCATCATAAAATTGGTACTGGTAACAACCATAGAAAAGGTATCACATTCTCTAAGGCATCATCATTCCTAAGAAATTGGATGATAAAAAAAGATTATAGCATCCTGTCATTTTTGAGAAAGACCTATTACCTCCACAAAACCTCTTGCACCTGCTGTTATATAAATGTCTCAGGTTGCTACTGTGATGTTGGCTGGATAGGTATCAAAGCACCATCAAATGCAGACAGCCTTCCTCAGTAAACAAGAAAAAATACATTTCACATCTTCAACTATTTAGTGGCCCATTTTATTTTATTTGGTCCATCAGCTGAGTAATAATCAGACAAAGACATTTTATTTCTCCTGAGTTTCCTCAAGGTCTCTAATGTGTTATGTGTGACAACAAGCATGATTGTGATTGTCCTAGAGTCATCATGCAGTTCTGATGTTTTCATAAAAGCTTCAGTTGAATATGACTTAGTTAACCCTTAAATTAATTACGTTACAGAGACCCTTTTTAAATACAATCATGAAATTATTTAACCATCATCTTTTGGCTCCGTACATTCAATACCATACTTGAACAATCAATTACACCTATTCAATACGATCGCCATTTCCTCAGTGACTCATCACCCACTTGAAAAACAAATTTGGTTCATTTTTTTTAAAGTCATCTTGATATTGATGTTATGGTTTATTATATTAAACAAACATGTATTGTTCACATTCTCTTGTGACATGACTGGCATTAAATTATACATTAAGAAAAGTGAACAAATCACATTCACAACAAAAAGAACTTGACAGGTGAGACAATTTGTTACAGACCTGAAGGACACTTCAATTGATAAAATACAGAATGTTTGAGCAGGGGTCTGCCTACAGTATATCTGGGAGAATTGGAGCTCATCTGAAGGAGGATTACTATAGTGTTTAATAGCAATCACGCAAACTGAAAAACATGTAATATTACTGTTATGACTTTGAGTCTCACAGTGGCCTAGCATCATCTCTATTTTCATTTCTTAAAGTATAAACCAGCTCGTTCCACTGTCGGGCTATGTGATATTTTCTCAGCCCTCTTATTCCCTCTCTGTGCAGTACTCTCTTCCTCAGTCTGATGCATAACCACCATGGCTGGACTGGGAGCCCAAAGAAGCCCTTGGAAATGTTGTCAGACCAGGCCACGTACGTTGCGTAGTAAGTGAACGCAGCCAGCGAGCCTGACCACTACAAGATGGCTTTGCGGGGGTTCTCCCTCCAAGAAAATTTGGAAAACTGGCATAAATAATGCACTTTACAACACATCTTTCATTATATATTCAAGTATATTAGCTTTTAAAGCATAGTAAATGAAGACCTGGCACCATGATATGACAATCTTTGTTGTGGCTCTTCAACGGTTCCCTCCCTATCATCTTTAAACAGTTCCCCTATCTCTCCATAGCCTCTTTATCACATGTATGTAATTTTGTTTATAGCACCTCTCATACCAGTGTAGGGTGTCGGAGCACTTTATATCATATAGACATAGAGACAATGAATAATGTGTGTGTAAATCAGTGTATAGGAAATGTTACATAAGACAAAGGGGACTACGAGTTGTAGGATTCACATGTCATCCATACTGGCAGGCATTTTTTAAGAGTGCTTGGTCTGGAGAAGCACAAACTCGCGATTCAAATTGTAACACAGTGGTTAGGGTTGGCTTTATTAATAACAATGTATTCCTATCCAAACAAACCCTTTTTAGCAACATTAGTATAATGAAAGACTCGGAAAAAAACAGAACTTTCCAACCTGTACCATGCAGTTTGCATGCATTTTTTTATGGCAGTTCATAGTACACTGTGCTAGATTATGACTGAAACCTGTGAACTGCCCAGTAACAAAAGGATCTCTGTGACAAAAGCAGTAATGCAATGAGCTATGCACATAAAATACAGTTCTGTGATCTGCATGGCACACGTTCTTTGCAGCAGGCATATTTACCCTTTGAGCTACTTTAGATGAGTCAAAACTGCCACTACACACAGCTTAGATCTCTCTCCAGCAGGAAGATTAATCACCAAAGTTGTCTTGACACTTTTATTGTTGTCTGAAAACTGCTGGATATCCAAGGAACTCTGCAGTGGGTGCTTTGAAAAAACACAACAGTAACCAAACCGGCCACAACCCTTACAGCCTCCCAGGGAAACACCCGATGCCCGGTACGGGCAGTCTGGCCTAGATAAGCACTTTCCATCATTTGACCAGTGAAGGGGAAGCCGGATCCTTACATATCATTGTAACAGCCCTCCGAGCGAAGAGCAAGGATAAATCTATGAATTTAACATCTGCTTTGTGTGTTTCTGATTACTGAAAAAGGCCTGCGATACATCCCTCCATGTTAATAAGATCTTGAAACCGGTTATGCTTGTTATTATATCGATGACTACCAGCCAATATCCAGTTATTTCGGGACACTCTCAAATCATATGTTTAAACCCAGCTTGCTATTCATGACACCCAGGGCTATCAGAAGTTATTCCAGGAAATATTCTATTAAATTTGCTTGTGGTTAGATAGCCATATGAAGAAGATTAAATTGAATATACATGAATCTGGTGATGCAGGATATGTTATGTGGTTAGGCTAAGACTTGTTCAAATTCCCTGTCAAGGAATGCTCACCTTGCCTTGGCATCCTATTTTGCTCCTAGGCAAGTAATAGATATTCCCATATGGACCATGACCGCCTTATGGTACCAGCTGGCCAGCCTTCCACCATCACCCCCAGGGCATAGCGCTTCCATTTGAAGCTTGTGCTCAGTGATCCCGCGATATGTTTGGATTGCCTGAACTAAATCCCTGTGGGTAAGAAATTGCTCCTTATGAAGCTCCATTTGTTCTACCTGTATCTCAAAGGCTAGATGACCTTCAAAGGGCAATTTTCTCAATGTCATAATAATTGTCTCCTCCCATTGGACTAATTCTCTTGCTGTAAAACAACTTTTTTGTTTAGGGATGATGAGTCGCAGTATTGCTGTGGTATACATTGTATTAACCCCTGTGTTTCCTAAATTCTGCTTGAAATTTCTATTGCTACCTGCACCAGATGGGGCATACGCCAACAAATGAGTATAGGGGAGAAAAAGCTTATCCAGTAGTCCCTCTATAATCTGGAGTGATTTCAAATTAGTTTCTGCCAGAGAATTCCACAACAGCCAACAGGCCATCCACTGTAGTTGCAATCTCAAAATTCAGTGTGCCAAAGCTGCCTCATTCTACTGAAAGTTTTAGTTTAGCCATTGCCAACCTGTGCCTTTCAGAACTCTAGTCTAGGTCACCCAACATCATGTCAAGTTCCTTAAAAAATGCCACAGTGGAAGAATCACAAAATAATAAAGAAGGCAAATGAGCGTCACCATTTTACCTAATGTGATACTCCTTGTTAAGGCAACCAGCAGGATTTTCTAAAATCCTACCCGAGTTCTCAGAATGCCTACAGCCTTACTCAGATTTCCATCTGGATCATCTACTTCTGACTACTAGACTCAAACCCCCAGATAATGAAAGTTAATTTGTTCCTGCTTAATCTCTCCCCACCCCCTAGGTCTATTCTATGCCCAGGCATAACAGGGTTAATGGGGAGTAATTACAATTTTGACCGGTTAACTCCCAAACTGAACACTTATTTAAAGTCTTATAGGCCTGGCCAAGTTGGACTTCACATCTGTAATAAATAGTAACATGTAATCTGCCCATGGTGACAATAAATAGGTTTCATCCATCACTGGATGCCCCATCAAACAGTAGGGAGGACAGCTGGCACCCTGCTACGTGCTCCTATTCCCTTTTTATGAAAAAAGATGTGCTTGCCTGTTCTTACCCCAGCTGGTTCTGCATCAATAGTTTTAGCCATTATATTGTATTCTGAACAAAAGATGACTTTTCATGACCTTAAATTTGTATTGGTAATAATCAAGAGAAGAGCGAGGAGATAGGGGCCAGTTCACTTCCCCTGGGTATAGTATAAGTATCAAAGGGAACTAGCTACTAAATAGGAGCTCCTAGTATGTGTATGTATGGCGACACATATGTGTTTTTAGAAGACCCTCACTCACCAACCTAGTTGGTGACATGCTTCATCATCGGGTCCCACCCAAGGTACCGAATGTACCTTGGGTGTGCTGCGACGCCTGGATACAGCGGAGCTGGTTCTGTGCAGTGAGTGTGCAGTGAGAGTGAGATGAGTGTGGTTTAAAAAACTGTCCGTGGGGTCCCGTTCAGGTAACAGAAGGACTATTTTAATATATGGGCCCTCGGCAGTGGTTAAAAAAGAGAGGTGGATATCTCTGGAGTTAATTAGGTTCCGATATCCTGGTCAACATGTTTCAGCCAGTCTCTCTATACTGGGCTGGCTTTCTTCAGGACCTTATGTGTGTGAGGTTAAAAGGTGGTCTGGAACAAAGTGTGTAAGAGACCATCTATGTGGTGCACTCGCTAAGGTGCATTATGTGATGGAGGATGATTTCCTCTGGCGACGCATACCTGTTATAGGGGGTAAAAAAGACGATAGACAAACATACACATATGATCCATTTAGATGTTGTTGTTTAAGCACATCTATAATTGTGAATCAGGAGCGTGGTGTCCGTGCTCTAATCGAATAAATTGCGTGGTGAGGACGGACCGTGGCGTTTTGGTGCATTGTAATTAGATCAAAACAATGTATACGCCTCTTATATATGCGTTAACAGGTGAAAATCAATATGCGATATTACATGGTGATAAATAAAGGGATAAAAAGGTAAAACCATGTTTGCTCACTCAGGAATTGTCTGAGAAATGCCCCATGAGTTCCGTGGGGGGCCCGACCTATTGTCACACTCTGTATGTTTTCGGACAAGAAAGTGGAAAAAAATGGAAAAAAATGAAAAGGAGTAAGCGGTAAAAGCACATGCATCGTAAGTTGCTGGCGTGCCATATTACTGCAGGACTATTAGTCCCTCTCTGGCTGGAACCCCACTGAACAGAGCCCCACTTACTTCTTCAAGATCAAGGGCCCGTCTCCGTACCTAGTCTGGCCGCATCGGAACTCCGACGGTGAATGACTGGTACGCGATGGGAGTTTAAATACCTTAGCAGATTCTGCCGGTAAAAGCAGGTTTTCTCTAACGACCTCCAGGTGCGGGTGATCAGTTTCCATTCCTTGCACCTGCGAGGATAAACAGAGAAGAAAGCGTGCGCACGTGTTTGTGTGTTTACGCTGCGTATGGATAAAGTTAAATTAGGAATACTAGTAAATAAGTTAAATGTCTGGAAATTCCCTTTATGGTATTACTTAACTTTATAATTGAAAAGGATATTTTTATCGGCTGTATTGTACTAAGGAACGCGCTAGAATGTTGGTTGTTTGGGTATATCTCCTCGGGGATAGACAGGACTCCGTGCTGGGACTGCCTCCTAGGGGACGTTTAACCATATGCACACGTGTTGGTGCCCCGCATGTGGGTATCGTACATATGTTCAGAATATTTTAGCAATATTTTGTGGGTCGCCGATTTTAAGTGGGACGCCTGTTAGTTGAAGACTCGTTATATGCCTGGATCGGGTGTGCATATATTACTCTCTGCATGGTGCAGTGTATAAATAAGTAGTACATAAGGAAGTGGTCATGATGAGGACACATAGGTATTTGAGGGCTCTTAATCAAAACATAGGGTTTTTTTGTGTAGTGAGAAAAGTACATATAGTCAAACGTGAATACTATTCCACGGTATATTGTCATTCAATCCTGTGTTATTAGTGGAAAGACGATATATCCAACGTTGTTCTTTCTGCAGAAGGATTTTCTCATGAGTGTTACTATGGCATGTGATCTGTTCTATGACCGTCCACCTGATGTCATTAGGTGTATGTCCTGTAGTGAGGAAATGGTCTGTAAGTTTGCTTAAATTCTTTTTGCAGCGTATGGTGCTGCGGTGTTCCACAATGCGCGTCCTTACTTTACGGCTTGTCATGCCTACATAACGTAGTTTACATGGGCATTCGATTAGGTAGACTACATTTTTAGAATTGCAGTTTGTGTGTTTGGTTTGGTGCCAGGTTTTGTCTGTTTCTAGGTTTAAGGTTTTAGTTGCTTTAGTCAAGTGACAGACGCTGCAATCACCACAGGGATAGTGACCTACTATCGCTGGGAGGCTCCATGCATTCAGTATGGTGTTTGTCATGGGGGTAGGTCTTTCCTTTGGTCTTGTGGAGACCAAGCGGTCCCTGAGGCTACCTGCTTTTTTATAGGAAAAAAGTGGGGGTCCCAAGAGAGGTTACCAGTATTGAGTAAGCGCCAGTTTCTCTTAATTATTTTGGCCACCTGATTGGAGGCTGCATTGTACGTGGTGACACAGGTAAGTGGGGTTGGAGTATTATCCCGTGTATTGTCTTCCAAAAGGGATTCTCTTGGTTGGTTACGTGCCCGTTTGTTGGTGATCCGAATGATTTTATCTGGGTAGCCACGTTCCCTAACTTCTTTGCCAGCGCTGATGATTGTGTTTTGTAATCCTCTATTTGGCTACAATTGCGACGTATGCGCAAAAATTGGCCATATGGAAGGTTTTCCCGGAGAGGCCTGGGGTGGAAACTACCGAATTGAAGCAAGGAGTTTCTTGAAGTTGGTTTGTAGTAGGTGGTTGTCCGGAGTTTGCCCGCTATGGCCATGATGTTGAGATCCAAAAAAGCGATTTTGGAATTACTGGCACTGCTGGTGAAACGTAGGAAAGGGTCCCGTCCATTCAGCCATGTGAGAAAGGAGGTCAATGAATCATTTGATCCTGTCCATATCAGGAGGATGTCGTCTATGTAACGGCGCCAGAATCGAATGTTTTGGCTGTATGGGTTATTAGTTGGTAGAATGTGTGTTTTCTCAAAGTGGTAGACGTAAAGTCCAGCCACACTGGGAGCAAAAACACTGCCCATAGACGTGCCGTTCGTCTGTAAGTAGAAATCGCCCTCAAATTCAAAATAATTATGTTTGAGGGCTAAAGTTGCGCATTGCAAAATGAATTCTCTTGGCGTGGTGTGTTCCCAAGTGGATTCTTGTAACATGGTTCTGAGAACCCTAATAGTGTCGTCCTGTGGGAGGCTGGTATATAGGCTTTCAATGTCCAGTCCCACTAGGAGTTGGGACTCGGGATCAAAGTCGATAACGGGACTGGTTAGTGCTCATTATAAAGACCGCTAAACGCCTCTCTGATGCCATGATTATTGACATTCAAGCAACCGAGAACCACTTTAAAACAACCCTCACATGTTTCAAGAAAAAATTGGAAGAAACCAATAAGGAAGTGACAGAATACAAGGAGTACCTTACCCAGTCCAAAATCAACAAATTCCAGAAGGACCTCAAACGGTTCTCATACAATAAAGCTTATCCATATGCTGATGAAAATTACTCTATACCCCAACGACAGGAATCCAAATCAGACAATTCAGAGGATGATAGTTCTTTCTCCAGTGGATCCAGTACTGGCAGTGCAAACAACACGCGAAACAGAGGAAGAACACCAAAATGGCGACAATCATGGGGTACATACCATCACCAAGGCCAACATTATGGCCCACCACTATACAACCCACCACCACAGAATCCATTCTTTGGATGGCCACCAATGTACCAACCCGGTCCACAGGTCTACTACCAACCCAACCAACGCCCCCTTTTTAGGGAGAGGCCATCGTACCAGAGGAAGGAGACGAAATCAACCCCAAGTACATTGGTCGGACGAAGAGGGACCAGCAGGGGCAACCAGAAGCAAAACAAGGGAACCACAACCAGGACCCAGTGGGATGAGATAAATAAAACCAATCAACACACACCATCCCTGGTGTTTAATCTGTCAGATACTTCACTCTCCATGACGGAGGAAAGGGTCCTCAATAAAGGACTCTCATTTGTGCCCACAACCCGTCTAGACAAATTCCAACTTCAGGTGGAATTGGCCGAATTTTTCCGTAAATTAAAACTAAAGGCATTCTTTGAGAAACAGCCGCCGACAGAGACTACACGCCTAAGCAATGAAACAGGACTGAGACCTAAGTCCACTTTCTTACCACCACCAGTATGTATCCCAGTTGAAGTAGCCGCCTTTGAACAGGCGGTCTTTAACCAAATTGAGGAACTGAAACAACCCAAACCTTTTAACAACTTCACCAAAAAAGAAAGGGAAGCTGTAAACAATCTCCAAGACAACCCCCAGATTGTCATAAAACCAGCGGACAAAGGGGGCGGTATAGTCATCCAGAACAAAATGGACTACACCAATGAATGTAGAAGACTACTGAGTGACGCCAGAAACTATAGACGCCTCCAGGAAGACCCTACTACCACACTGCAGAACACCATTATCTCACTGGTAGAGACAGCAGAGGCACTTAATAAGATCTCTAAACAGGAGGCAGACTTCCTCTGCATCAAAAAGCCGAGAATACCATATTTCTACACAGTTCCAAAATTCATAAGGAAACAAGACCACCACCTGGTCGCCCAATAGTGTCAGGAATCAATTCCTTATTGGAACCGCTATCACGTTTCTGTGATTTTTTCCTAAACCCTATGGTGCAAAAGTCGTCCACGTACATCAAGGACACAAAACACCTACTGAACCTGATTCAGGACATCGACTTTGATCCCGAGTCCCAACTCCTAGTGGGACTGGACATTGAAAGCCTATATACCAGCCTCCCACAGGACGACACTATTAGGGTTCTCAGAACCATGTTACAAGAATCCACTTGGGAACACACCACGCCAAGAGAATTCATTTTGCAATGCGCAACTTTAGCCCTCAAACATAATTATTTTGAATTTGAGGGCGATTTCTACTTACAGACGAACGGCACGTCTATGGGCAGTGTTTTTGCTCCCAGTGTGGCTGGACTTTACGTCTACCACTTTGAGAAAACACACATTCTACCAACTAATAACCCATACAGCCAAAACATTCGATTCTGGCGCCGTTACATAGACGACATCCTCCTGATATGGACAGGATCAAATGATTCATTGACCTCCTTTCTCACATGGCTGAATGGACGGGACCCTTTCCTACGTTTCACCAGCAGTGCCAGTAATTCCAAAATCGCTTTTGGATCTCAACATCATGGCCATAGCGGGCAAACTCCGGACAACCACCTACTACAAACCAACTTCAAGAAACTCCTTGCTTCAATTCGGTAGTTTCCACCCCAGGCCTCTCCGGGAAAACCTTCCATATGGCCAATTTTTGCGCATACGTCGCAATTGTAGCCAAATAGAGGATTACAAAACACAATCATCAGCGCTGGCAAAGAAGTTAGGGGAACGTGGCTACCCAGATAAAATCATTCGGATCACCAACAAACGGGCACGTAACCAACCAAGAGAATCCCTTTTGGAAGACAATACACGGGATAATACTCCAACCCCACTTACCTGTGTCACCACGTACAATGCAGCCTCCAATCAGGTGGCCAAAATAATTAAGAGAAACTGGCGCTTACTCAATACTGGTAACCTCTCTTGGGACCCCCACTTTTTTCCTATAAAAAAGCAGGTAGCCTCAGGGACCGCTTGGTCTCCACAAGACCAAAGGAAAGACCTACCCCCATGACAAACACCATACTGAATGCATGGAGCCTCCCAGCGATAGTAGGTCACTATCCCTGTGGTGATTGCAGCGTCTGTCACTTGACTAAAGCAACTAAAACCTTAAACCTAGAAACAGACAAAACCTGGCACCAAACCAAACACACAAACTGCAATTCTAAAAATGTAGTCTACCTAATCGAATGCCCATGTAAACTACGTTATGTAGGCATGACAAGCCGTAAAGTAAGGACGCGCATTGTGGAACACCGCAGCACCATACGCTGCAAAAAGAATTTAAGCAAACTTACAGACCATTTCCTCACTACAGGACATACACCTAATGACATCAGGTGGACGGTCATAGAACAGATCACATGCCATAGTAACACTCATGAGAAAATCCTTCTGCAGAAAGAACAACGTTGGATATATCGTCTTTCCACTAATAACACAGGATTGAATGACAATATACCGTGGAATAGTATTCACGTTTGACTATATGTACTTTTCTCACTACACAAAAAACCCTATGTTTTGATTAAGAGCCCTCAAATACCTATGTGTCCTCATCATGACCACTTCCTTATGTACTACTTATTTATACACTGCACCATGCAGAGAGTAATATATGCACACCCGATCCAGGCATATAACGAGTCTTCAACTAACAGGCGTCCCACTTAAAATCGGCGACCCACAAAATATTGCTAAAATATTCTGAACATATGTACGATACCCACATGCGGGGCACCAACACGTGTGCATATGGTTAAACGTCCCCTAGGAGGCAGTCCCAGCACGGAGTCCTGTCTATCCCCGAGGAGATATACCCAAACAACCAACATTCTAGCGCGCGTTCCTTAGTACAATACAGCCGATAAAAATATCCTTTTCAATTATAAAGTTAAGTAATACCATAAAGGGAATTTCCAGACATTTAACTTATTTACTAGTATTCCTAATTTAACTTTATCCATACGCAGCGTAAACACACAAACACGTGCGCACGCTTTCTTCTCTGTTTATCCTCGCAGGTGCAAGGAATGGAAACTGATCACCCGCACCTGGAGGTCGTTAGAGAAAACCTGCTTTTACCGGCAGAATCTGCTAAGGTATTTAAACTCCCATCGCGTACCAGTCATTCACCGTCGGAGTTCCGATGCGGCCAGACTAGGTACGGAGACGGGCCCTTGATCTTGAAGAAGTAAGTGGGGCTCTGTTCAGTGGGGTTCCAGCCAGAGAGGGACTAATAGTCCTGCAGTAATATGGCACGCCAGCAACTTACGATGCATGTGCTTTTACCGCTTACTCCTTTTCATTTTTTTCCATTTTTTTCCACTTTCTTGTCCGAAAACATACAGAGTGTGACAATAGGTCGGGCCCCCACGGAACTCATGGGGCATTTCTCAGACAATTCCTGAGTGAGCAAACATGGTTTTACCTTTTTATCCCTTTATTTATCACCATGTAATATCGCATATTGATTTTCACCTGTTAACGCGTATATAAGAGGCGTATACATTGTTTTGATCTAATTACAATGCACCAAAACGCCACGGTCCGTCCTCACCACGCAATTTATTCGATTAGAGCACGGACACCACGCTCCTGATTCACAATTATAGATGTGCTTAAACAACAACATCTAAATGGATCATATGTGTATGTTTGTCTATCGTCTTTTTTACCCCCTATAACAGGTATGCGTCGCCAGAGGAAATCATCCTCCATCACATAATGCACCTTAGCGAGTGCACCACATAGATGGTCTCTTACACACTTTGTTCCAGACCACCTTTTAACCTCACACACATAAGGTCCTGAAGAAAGCCAGCCCAGTATAGAGAGACTGGCTGAAACATGTTGACCAGGATATCGGAACCTAATTAACTCCAGAGATATCCACCTCTCTTTTTTAACCACTGCCGAGGGCCCATATATTAAAATAGTCCTTCTGTTACCTGAACGGGACCCCACGGACAGTTTTTTTAAACCACACTCATCTCACTCTCACTGCACACTCACTGCACAGAACCAGCTCCGCTGTATCCAGGCGTCGCAGCACACCCAAGGTACATTCGGTACCTTGGGTGGGACCCGATGATGAAGCATGTCACCAACTAGGTTGGTGAGTGAGGGTCTTCTAAAAACACTTAAATTTGTATTGCCAACTTACAGAGTCAAATACCATATCTAGGTCAAGCAATATGCAGGCCGATCGAACCAGTGTGAGGGAGCAGCATGTATTTTTTTTCTAATCTAAGATTTAAGAAGCTTCTTATTCCTGAAATAAATCAGTGTTGATTCATATGGATCAACCTAGGTAGGCCCAGCATTAACCTCTTAGCCAGAATCTTTTTCAGTATTTTATAGTCTGTGTTCAATACTGAAAAGGACCCATATGATGCAATATCAAGGGAGTCTCAGCCTCGTGTGTGGTACAAAACTTCACTCTTGGTTCAGGGGAGATAACCGGCCACAAATGCATAAGTGTGTAACAAAGACAATTGTTTCAGAGTAGCTGATCGGTGTACAAATCATAGAATTCAATAAGGAGACCATCAGAGGAGGCAATGCAGCAAAATATTATGAAATGTGAATCCATGCCAGATGTATGTCCAATATAAATCCACAAGATTATTTTCAACTTCATTTTTTTTTTTACAATCAGTAGGCCACCTTCCATGAATAATTACAAATTGGGCATTCACTGAAACTTAGATACTGAATTAGAGTTTGCAGATAGGTACTCTGTCACAAACATGATGGATATCCTGCCCGCCTTCTTACAAGTGCATTATATCAGATTATACCATAATGCACTTGTAAGTAAGGCAGCCGGAATATCTGTCACATTTTTGAAGAAGTACCCATCCGCCAAACCCTAAATCAGACCCTTAGCTATTAACCCACACAGAGGAGCATTGCAAAAGTCAAAGGAAGAAAGGGTGAAAGATGAGCTTACCTGTTGGTGACGCCCACAGGCCTACCCTCTTTTTGCAGAAATGTGCAAGCCAGCATGTGTGGTTTCATCTGCACATATAAAAGTGTGCCCTGAGAATGAAGCGTTCACATTTGGGAACTATTTTTTGACTTGCACTCACATAAAATGTTTTGTGATTTACCTTAACAGAGTTGTGAGACAAAATGTAAACCACTGCTTGCATTTGCATTTGTTTTTTTATTTCATGCGGATTCATTTGGATTCCATTATCCACAATTAAACATTTTGGTTGGCATTATATCAATGTCCTTGAATTAAATGATATTCTTATTGTGTTCCTCAGAAAGTAAGACTGTAAGAAAATTATCACTACCTGCTTCAAAATTTTTGATATAGTAAAGTGCTTATTACTCAAGACTCCTAGCTGTGTTCCACAGGTATATATTGGGACTGCTGCATATTTGTATTTGTATACTTCCTGCATGTCTAGCGAGTAATGGATTAACATAATTCAGTGTCAAATATTTTGTATAACGAGATTAATTTGTGTTATTTTGGCAAAGGTGCAAGTCTCACATTTTGAACACTTGATGCATGCATTTTGATTTGGAGATAAACTATTTTCTAAGTCATCATTTACAGATTAGATTCAATGTATATGCCATGGAATTCCTGGGAACAGTTGTAATCAGTTCCACATTTTAGCACGCCAGTTACCTAAATACAATTTTACTTTTACTCCAATTCATAGATAGTTCAAGGTTACTTTAATTTGTGCTTAGTATCTAACAGCATTGTAATATTGCATAATCAATTATATTCAAAATGTTAAAATATCACTATAAAATCTAATCCAAAAATGTACATGCAAAAATAATTAATAAATTGTCATAAGAGAGTGCAAACATTGTACCCATAGCTGCTGTTTGCTTCTTCAAAAAAGAATCGCCATTGAATAAAAAATTGCCACTAGAGGGGAGAGCAACTGAAGCCATCACCAGTAGTAATGCTAATTATGCTAGTAATGGTAATGCATGTTCAAACAATCTAGTGGATCAAATGCTGAATCATGTGATTAATGCTATGAAATCAGCATTGTTTTTGCTAGGTGTACACAAATTCACAGCTCAACAATGATCGGTAATGAAAGCAGTGATATCAACCATCACATCATGCATGAGGTCATGAACAATGGGGGTCATTCAAGGTTATACATGACTGGTGACTTGCAGGGTTTTTTTTTAACTAAAAATCACAACCATAAAGTCATTTAAACTATGATTTTTCAGTAAGCATGTGTGCTTTTTTAAACAAATGTTATTGTCTTATAAGCAAAATTATCCATATCTTATGATTAAGAGGTGTTTTTAGTGAATTTTGTGTTTTAGTTTCCATGCTGGTATAAGAGAATGTGTAGGCCGTTGGCAGGATGTTTCAGGCCACCGGTCCTGGCCTGTGATTAGAAACTGTGCCAGCCCTGTGCCACTGAGTGGCTGCTCAAGGCCAAAGGCCATACACAGTGGGCTCTGATAGCAGGTATTGACCTGCAGCCATGTTTCTGTGCCAGCCAAAAGGCAAGTATGCTACAAGTGGCCTTTGTCTGTTTGTAGCAAGCTCTAGGTACATGATTTGGCTTGTGCATTGCATTTGGTTGTGCATAGCAGGCTCTTGGTGTTAGGCTTTGTCTATAAATAGGGCACACACCAGTCCCAAAGCCAGAAAATACACCATGCATGACCATTTGCCTTGCACAGTTGGCTATGTGTAAAAAACCTGCACCAGGGCTCAAGCCACCAAATCCCGAAGACTGTGTACTGCTGAATGTGGGCACATGCTACAGAGCCCACTATGATCATCCTTTGGCCATGCACGACTGGATATGGGCACTCGCCTCTATTCCTAGAAACCCACTGCAAGTAGTTTTCAGCCTTTGGCCATACATAGTGGGCTCTGGGTGCAGGGAATGTCTTACACCTAGCCAAGTGTGAACTCCTATGTCAACAAGAAATGGCCTGGGTGTAGTGGGTTTTAGGCACAGTGCCCAGTCTGCCCACAGGCACTGTGCCAGCCACATGCTTCTATAACTTGCATACCAAATGTGATGTTTACTACCTTACACTATTTATAACAATAAGTAACAACTTCTAATAATACAAGCTCATTAAATGAGAGCAAATACTCAAACCAATGAGTAATGTTATATTCATAGTTGCCTCATTGATATTGTTACTCATAATGTGATATGTAATCTGAAAGATCAATTCTGACATTTGTAATTACCTCACTTACATCAAGGGTGAGGTCATAAGCATTGGATTCAGTGTGCAAGTAATAACTTGCATGGGGCTGTTGTGCATGTTATGGATTGCAGAACCAAACATAACTTATATATGTCAGCGATTTTTCAGTTTTACTTGGTAAACATGAATGTCCTTTAAGATATACAAACTTTACTACAACTGTAGGTGTTTCAGTAAATGTATGTGTGTTTTGATTATATAGTAGTGTGCCAGATTATATTTTGAAAAATTCCAGATTCACAAATCCTGAGACCTCCAGTAGGGCCAACAGGAGAAACTGCAAATCAAGTACAGGGTTCACGAATATGCAATAAAAATATTATTTTATTATTTATTTTAATTCCAGGAATCTGCTCTTGTAGACCTGTGGGGGTCGGAGGGGGCTGGGGAATGGGTCAGGATAGGCTTGCGTTGCACACTTAAACCATTTTTATTTTTTCCACCATAGTGCTCGGTGCACCGTTTTGGGTAATAGTATACAAAACAGAAGTTATTCTGTGACAGCCAGCCAATCAGAGAATGGTGGATTCTGGAACATGAAGCCGGAATTGTGAATCTACAATGAACGAAAGGAGAAAAAGCTCTCTCATTGAATGACATGCCTTTTTTTTTTATTGTGTGTGCAAATTCTTAGGGAATTTGTGAACCCAAGGAGGATCTACAAATTAATAGTACATATATCTGCAGGAAATTTGCCAAGCTGAATCCAAATTGAATTAACTTCTTTTGGAATGTTTTGTGCTTATTTATCAAATGATACCAAAGGTATTAAGAAAAAAGAACAGCTTTTCAAGGGAATATTTGATGCAACAATAACTACACATTGGCTATCACCACTGTTTAAAATAAATACTAACAGCCATATACAGATTCTCTGAAAAAACACACTTAAAATGTGAGGTATGTTTGAGGCTCAAACATGTAAAACCACTGAAAGTTGCCAATTATGTTTAGAAATGCACAAGAACATGAAATAACTCCAGGTCGACCCCTATGCTGATATCGAACTAACTACTTTTTGTATCTGTGTGCTGTTGCCAAATATGTGTTTTGGTCATGGTCGTGTGTTGTGTACATGTGAGCGCTCTGTAGTGGATTTGAAGGCTGCCTTCTCATACTGAGGTTATCATTGTTAGAATTGTGTTTTGTATGTTCATCTTAAACCACACCTTTGATCCACCCCTAGCGAATGCATTATTCACAATGTTCACTAAAACAAGTGTTGATGTGAATGGAATGTTGGCCGCTCAGTTGGAAGAGGAGGCCTGTGGCTGAGAAGTAGCTGTTGTCACAGTGCTGTTGTCTGAGAATTATCACTTCTTGATGCAAAATTATCTGTGTGGCATGGTCACTTCACACTTCCTGCTGCTTGAAGCCTTCGTGGCAGAACTCACCCACACACTCCGAGGAGTAGCCCTTGCAATAGTCAATTCATGCAAGTACTTCAAGTGGTTGACAAAGGCATTGACTTTTGAGGGTCAAGAAGTTGCTTTGACGCATCAAACTTTGACCCGGAGCAAAAGAGAGAGAAAAGCAGAAAAAAAGAGGCTGCGTTTTGCCAGCTATGCCCCTCGTCACTGAAGAGATGCATTAAGGCAGTGGCGTAGCTTGGGGAGGGACCACAGGGGCGGTTGCCCTGGGCGCAAAATTCTTAGGGTCGCAAATTGCACCGCGCAATGCTTGCCTTGCCCCGGTAACCCATGCTACGCTGCTGCATTAAGGACATGTTGAAACACCAACTTAAGCTTCGGTTGGATGGATCAAGCTTCATCTACCAAGTGCCAACAGTACCAATATCCACATTTTAGGAAGAAATAACTTAAACAACTTAAACAACATAGTACAGTAGAACACCTGCCTATAGCCCCAGCCCGGGTAACATGAAAAACATATTATTATACTTTTTGTTTGCAGCTACCTCTCATTAGTAGCAGGGAAGGGGCTAGCAAAAGGTAACACAGTGAAAAAAGGGAATGGATGTTGGTCATCACAGCCACTGCCGAGCAAAGACACACAACTGCTACAGCGTTGCGACCTCCTGAGCTTTTAAACAGCAGGCCTGAAGCTGAGCCTCGTAGGCCCACTACATCTCCTGGTCACAGATTTCCACATTTTGGGAATTGTCAGTGATACAGCATGCTGGTAAGTCAGCCACAGACACATGTTTCCAGGAGTAGTCCTGGCAAGGTTTTGTGAATCCATACTTGCATCGCTGCCAAGGGCATTCTACACACCTAACTTTATATGGTGTACAAATGTACATGTGAAAACGTCTTCATATTTAGGAAATTGTATTTTTTTACGTTACTTCATTTCCTACCTGACGGAAATATTTTTCCCCAAGGAGAATCCACTTTCCTTATATTCTCACTACCTGGGAGGATGTTCCCAGCCCCGTCCCACTCTGGAAAGTGACTAACTGCAGCCCTCCCAGAAATAAACTCAGACTGTCTCACAGGTGCAAGTTTGTGAAAACCCACAAAGTCTATGTGTTTTCACTCCTGTATCAAACCAACCTCTTAAGGTGGTAAAGCTTTTTCTACTATGGAAAATGAATCTTTGGCTGCATTCAGGAAAGCAGTGAAGACAGTCCTACTACGTTGCTAAGACCTATAGCAGGAGGCTTCCCGAGGTAAACTACACTTCATACATATAGCCAATTACTCAAAATCTACAAGAAATTAACAGAATTAATTTTGATCAGAATGAATCTAACCGTGGCATGAATTATCTACATTAAAGAGCATGGAAGTGAACTAAGACTGAATAACAGGGCTACTGCAATCAGTATGAAACTATAAGACTGTTCCTACAATAAGCTTCAAATTGGCCTTATGATTTACATGAAATTGCTCCCATAGCTGACATGAAATTGCTCTGGCAGTTAGCACGAATTTGATACCCGATAGCATTAGCATGTTTTTTTCTCCTACAGTCCAAAAACTGCATGAAATTCCTTTCAAAATCAGCATGAAACTTTTCTTACAATCATCGGCACAAAATTACTCAAACAGTTTGCATGAAATTCCTCTCACAACTGCATGAAACTGATCCAATGGCGTAGTATTTCTTTATCCACTTGTACTCCCTTTCTCTTGCCCATTTATGCTCACTTTACCGGTTCTTATGCACTTCCGGTTCTCTACCCATATATTCTCACTCTTAACCCTACCCATGTGGCCTCACTCTAACCTTCCAACTGTACATACACTACCTAAGTGTAAGTGGTGGATTATTCGAACAGCCAGGTCCTAAACTTCTTGTGCAGTGGCGTCACTAGGGGAGTGCGGGGGGTGCGGACCGCACCGGGTGACACCATCACATGGGGTGACACCGTGAGCCTTTGTTTTAAGCAGAGGCTCACGGTGTCACCCCATGTGATGGTGTCACCCGCCCCGGTGCGGTCCGCACCCCCCGCACCCCCGGACTCGGGAGTTACCGCACTGGGTGACACCAACCCTAGTGACGCCACTGTTCTTGTGTAACTCAATAAGAGAGGGGGAGGTTCTGATGTTTAGTGGGAGGATGGTCCACACCTTAAGAGCTGAACGGACATATCTAAAATTCCTTGCATTGTAAATTCCTACTCAACAGCATATATTTAGTAACTCTAGCTTGCCCTGCAATCTTAATACATCCAAGCACCAAACCTGGGCATCCCCCCCAAAGAGAGAGAAGTATACAAATAACAACATGTTCACATATATTTAGATTCTTTTATTGCTCTAATAGTGATGGTTAATTCACCATCATTCACTGAAAATATGTTGCATCAAATAATTATTTTTCACAATTCACTGAAGTTCTGATTTTTACTAATAAGAGGGCTAGAATTTGTATTGATTTGCATTACATTTGATAAAAGAACTCATATTAGGTAACGTGTATTGTAATACAATAATGGTATCTGGTTTCTTTAATTTGATTTATCTTTCTAGAATAGCCAACTATCTCAATAAAATAAACCGTATAAATTAACGGTCAGTTATACATAGGAACAGACGGACGTTTGAGAAAATAATCCAGATGGAGAAGGAGAGGAACAAGAGTGTTTTTAGTACTACTAATAGGTGGCATCTTGTTGAAGCTCTACATCATTTGCATCAAACGTGCACTAAAAAAACCTCTGGCCAATGAGAGGTCTGTTTCTGAAAGTCTGAATCAAGACAGGAACAAGGATTTCTTTGGAAGCCTCCAAGTGGAGGATATGGTAACTGAGCACCATTCTGAATGTGCAAAAAGAGGTTACAGATTTCTTCTCCAGTCGAAGGGTGATCCAGTGTGTCCTGTGTACACAAAGGACCTGAATATTGCGGATGGCTTGGTATTGGGGAGACAGTGTTATTAGATATTGGGAACAGAGGAGGACAGTTGGGCACGCAGAGGACAATACTTTTGGAAAGACAGGGGTTGACAGCAATGGTACAAGCTATGAATGACTGTTCAGGTGGGATCTATACCGGGGCAGTGTTGTGGCAGTGATGCCTAATGCAGTGAGATGTACATTAAAATTGTGACAGCAACGATGTCACAAGTCTCAGAAATATCTAGAATATGAAATGAGCATACATGGCTGTGGTGAGCACTGGGGGACGGTGTGTGACAAGGGACTAGTGTTCTCAAAAGAAGTGGTCCCCGCAGAAGCATGGTTGCAGGAAGCAGCCAGGAATAGGTGTATGTGGTATTGCTTGAGTCTCGAAAAGATTAGCATCTCCTGGAACATTTAAAAAAAACTGGAAAAAGCAGTTGAAACATTACTTGAAAAAGATATAAAGATCCACCAAGGTATTTGAGTAATGAGATACCAGATAACATTAAGAGCAATCACATGAGAGTTCAATGTATAGCATAAGTTTGAAGAACTGAGAGAGTCGATCGAGAGTTAGCAGAGACAGGGCTTTCATTATCTGGGAAGTGAAGGTGCCTGACGGTGAAGGATGGATTTGCTAACGGACTATGGGTTCCAGTGACAAGAGTGAGGTCCACTTTAGGGCAAGAATGGTGGTAGATGATGTGATGATTAGAGTTTCACCTAGTTTCGAGTGGTGGTGCAAACATATGCACATGTAGAGTGCACACATTGGTAGGATAATTGAGGGTTGAGCTGGAAAGAGTTGGGAGTTTAAGTTATGGAGTGAGTATGAAAAAATGAGAGAATATGAGAGGAGTCCCATACTGAGCTGGAACATTATAGGAAGGAAGAAAGGAGAAGAGTGGGAGGGTGCAGGGTTCTAGCTACAAGGGAATCATCTCTTGTTGGACGTTGACAATGGAATGTGGGGTGCGGATGGTGACCAGATTACCATGGACAATGACAGACATGTGAAAGAGGAGTGTTCCCTAGTGAAAGGGTATGTGGTGAAAGGGTTACAGAATAGGCGGCCAGAGAGGAGGAGTGGATGAGTCAAAGCCTCAGCCTTGTGGCTTATTTTTGCCATCATGGCACTGAAGGGTGTAATACCAGCATAGAGGGGGTAAACACCCTGAATAAGGCAGTGACTACTTAAATTCTCTGAAGAAACTGAACGGGTTTCTATTTACCAACAAGGCCAACGTCTCGCAAAGGCAGATGAGGCCAGAACAGACTCAACTTAATCAGATCTCACACATAATTGATATGTGACTGACTCTTCCTGTGCCCCGCTGTCCTGTCACAAGTGGTGGCATGCCTGGAAAATCATCCAAATTTCCTACAGGCCAGTCTGCCTCTGATTCACATTATCATTCTGTACCATCAACAACATGCCCAGTATAGAATGCTATCATGCAAAGGCTGCACAAAGCTGTCTCCACTCGTGTGAAATGGTTTGACCCATTATTAGCTACAGAGGCCACTGGATACCTCATTCCTTGCTTCTCACGACATCGACTTAAAGAATTAAAGAAATGTTTGCTTTCTTCGTGAGGCTGTCTGGACCACTGCAAGATTTAGAGTAAAACAGCATGGTGCACAGAGAAAATGTTATATGTTGTAAAAAAATAAACTAATCAGAAACAGACTTCTGAGGATGTTTTGCAAAAGGTCTGCCTCAAGCCACATTGTTTTGTTTGCTAAACATGCTAAAAGAACATTGGGGGCGGGGGCAAACCTGAAAATGCCTCAAGTAGTACACAAACAGTTACACAACTTAGCAAGCAGTCATGCATATGTGTATCCGCTTATTTCAAAGTCATGTCAGCATAGGCTAGACTCAGAGACCGCCAAGGTAGACATTTTCAGTTTGATAATTAACAGATGCTTATTGTTGCTCAACTCAAAGAAATCCATTTTATCGACCTCAGAAGGATGAAAGGCACAGTGGAAACCACTGTGATTCACAGCTGTTACTATGGGCTCAACCACAGATACCTGGAGTGTATGCATTGGGACCTGAGTCACAAGACCTGGCTACACAAATATGGTCATTTATCCAGAAACTATCATGGTACATCTCAGATATCTGGATTCAGCAGCAACCAATAGTAACTGGTGAAGTCGGATTTCCAAAATATCTAGGGGGCTTCACAGAATGGCCATATGAAACATAGAGTGGCACTAGTAGGAAAGACGAGTGTTGTCTTCACCTTAAGTATAGCCCATGTCAACCAGGGAAGCATGCAGTTTAGGAGGTTTGTTGAGCACTAGGACATTCAGAGATCCAAGCCACCGTGTGGCCACATGCGAGCAGAATCTATTCCGCACTTGGGTCATGAACTTCCAAATTCTGTAAATGTCCCTGAGTGCAGAACCTGGAGTAAGGAGTTTGTTTTTAGGCCTGGATGCGAAACTCCACGAAGTGACAAAAGAACTGCTGCGCTACCCGGAGTTCCGCAAGCGGTTGCGTCCATTACCTCACGCTGTTTGGGCGGATTTTTTGTGCCAGGTGTCTGTCCTGAGCTGTAAAATCAGCACGAACTGCAGCACACGCAGACCAAGATGGCACTGCTTTTTTCTGCTGCTCAAGTAGAAGTTCTACTCGAGCGGCAGCTTCCTCAACGCGAACGGAAGGTTTCTCAATGCGAGCGGTAGTGACCATCCGCGACTGCTCGCGTTGAGAAATCTCGCTGGGAGGTGGTCCAGCATTAGATTTACCTCGCTCATGCTAGCCAACTTAACAATGTCGAGCGTGAGCAAGGAAAAAACTTTGATCTGCTTTCCACAGAGCGCGGAGTGCAAAAAACTCTGCAAACTCTGCAAACAGAGCGGAATTCACCGCCCAGGCCTAGCTGTTTTTAAACTGCAGCTTTACAGTCAACGTACCCAAAAAAAACAAGGTGCAACAATGGGTTCCCACGAGCAAACGCTCTGGAGTGAGCCCATTTGTGCGAGCACTCAAGATCGATCGGGCACATAAGTGCCAGGGACGATGTATATAAGGAAGGTTGAGCAGAATGGGCTAAAGCCACTTGGCAGAATAGGCCCCTGAATTTCTTCTATGTCCATGACCACCAGGTACATACCATAGATTTGTTGTGGGGCAGCAGTGTGGTAATCCTACAGCCATACTGACATAGCAATCTTTATGCATGCACTGAGCCAGCATAAGCTTGTACTACATGGCAGAATCTTGCTGAATTATGACCCGATGTGGGAGGGCTCTGGGTGCTCCTGTAGATTCTGTGAAAGCAGTTAGCTGCCTCGCCTTCTATTTCGTTTCTTGAAAGAGAATGATGCATTTGAAAACAAAAAAGAAACACAAACCCCTCCTCGCGTGGTTGCAGCCTTGTGGCCTGAAAGGCGCTGTCAGTAGTGTTTGCTATAAAGAAAGGAGTCCCTCCCCTGCTCCGCCAGTTCCATTAGCAGAAAGAAAACATGTCTAGCGGGCCTCATTAAGATCAAAAAAGGGAGAGCGACTATTGCAAAATCACCGCGCATTATGACAACAATAAACAAAACCATGCGCTTGGCCGCGGTCCCAGGGAGTATGTGCAAACACAAATGCCCGCCTCAGCCCCCACCCCCGTCAAATGCCTCAGCCTCAGGGCTTGGGCAGGAAAACGTGCTAGGTGTGGATGAGAAAGATGGCCAGCTCAAGGACAAGACGACCAAATCGAGGAGTACGTGCCCACCACACCTCCACCACCCCCAGCGGGCGGAATTCTACAATCACAGCAGAAAGCCAGAAATGGCGTTGCAGGAATTCATGAGAAATGGTGATTTGGATAGCTGCCTGCCCAGCTCGGGGCTAAAGAGATCCCTTGGGGACGCCACAATCCAAGAGCTACTGCATTTTTGGGAGGTGGATTCTTGGCGCACATCCGACAACCCTCGACCGAATACCACGCTGTGGCTTGTAATGCGGGCACCATCCAAGCTGCTGTTGTCGCACGTGCGCCAAAACGTAACCGAAGCTGTGGACACCCATCCGCATCAAACGTTCGTCCACCACAGCGTCACCGCTCTCGCGCCCTCAATCACTGCCTCTGCTCTACGCAACGCAGGCCGCTCAAAAAGTAAACGGCATCGCACGTCTCCACACAACAACAGCCTTCCTCCCTCCCTCATGCCTGCAGCAAGTTTCATCTGTGGTTTGTATTGGGATGCGTGCACCAGCGGCCTTCCAGACCAGCGAAGCCCGGCTGAAATAAAGGAACCATCCCTGCACAAAAAACAAGAAGCAGCTAACACATGAAAACTGAATGTGGGTCTCAGAACAGCTGGCACGGTGCATGGGGCGCACACCTCACACCCTGCTCTTTGGGGCCTCTTGGTCTCAGACCCTCAACATTATCCTTGGATGCAAGAGGGGAAGCACACATGTATATAGATACGGAGGTATACACAATGGGCCTATGTATAGTGCACACAGACTGGAGTCTGTTTTCAGATGGTTTGAATGGCATCTTCAATAATGTGGATGTGGTCAATATGCTGCTTACGCTTTTCTATGTGTGTTTGGCTGTATATTAGTGTTATTTAAGGCTGTATGTCAGGAGGTCTTTACTTTCTGGGTGCGTGCCATCTGGGAGGATTCGTGTGTGCATTGCTTCACCTAGAAGTATGTGCCTGAGGTGATAAAGAGTAATAGCGCTGTGATGCTATACTAATTGGAATATGGCACTACACAAATGTCCTGTAACACAACAAAGATTTTTAACATTATGACAATTTTCCCTCGATAGGTCATTACATTAGGACACAGTGTTGCATGCTTGTGATTACTACTCTTGTGATTCTTTCAACAATCTGACAATAACAGCATTCTGCAATAGTAACCCGTGAACCATATAGAAAGTCTCCCGTTATGACTGCTGGGTGAGAGCGTTGCCATAGCAATGGCTGATTGTGTGGGTTGCAAAAGCCGATAACATAACTTAGAATAATGTAACATAACATAAATTCGCCAATAGACTGTTACAATATATTGATACTTTATGAGAAAGCAGGCGCTGCATGACCATGATGCATTCTTGCCCCTGACGCTCTGCTGCACACCTGCCTACAACTATGACAACGTGTTAAGATGAACCTGATTCGGCAGGTATGGCTGTCCATGGAGATGTTCGATGAAAACCAATCCAGGCCAAACAACAACACTTTTCTGAATGTCAGATACAACAGAAGACATAATTAAACCATTGCCCAATGATAACTGATAGGTGATCCACTCCCGGGAAAGGGTAGCGGGGGTGCCCTCCCTTCAATCCTAGGGGTACAGCTGGTACATCCTATGTAAAGAGAAGTGCTCTGTCTGTACATACTTGTGCCGATCAGTGGTCTGAGTGCAGTTTTCCTCATCTCCTTCTTCAGGGGTCAGAATATGTATGAACAATTATACAGATTTTTGCCCCAAACATCTGCCCAATATTAGTCCCAAGAGAATTCCCTGGGGAAGCGTTAGCGCCACCCAAAAACTCTTCCTTAGTCTAATTCTTGCCCCTCGTCTGCAGCTCTGCCTTTGGTTATGTTCACAAAAAAATGCCACCGGCTACATTCAAAATTCATGAAACACAACAAATCAAACACAGGCCTGCCGAGAGTGTACAACAAGCAAAAAACAAAATTCAAACGGGTCATACAACACATAATACCTTACTGTGCATGTGTCTTGTGGTCGGACTCATTCCAACCTGAACTCCTAGAGTTAATAGTCTCAGGATTGAATGTATACATATTTATCTGTTTATGGGTGTACAAATATATTGAAATTAACGTAATTAGCAACGTAATACATGCCAATACATTTCCCTGCCATGCCCAAGTTTTGTTATATTTGTTAACTGCTACCTCTCTCATCAATATACATTTAAAAAACCTAAGGAACTTATGTACCAGTAGACAGTGTGATACTCCACCCTTCTCACAGAGGATGTGAGCTGCACGGTGAACTGGTGGATTGTGTATTTCAATAACCATTCCATGCCTCTTAGGTGTGAGATCCCACATACCAGGGTTCAGGTGCAGGTGCGTGCACCAGTAGATTATATAAATATATCATTCTCTCTTCATATACATATGGTGCACACGTGCCATTTAGAAAGGTAAAAGTCTACATAGTGTGTTTATGTGTGTCTATAGTAATATAAATTGTTACATGGAGGACGTCTTTATGTGTATGTATATTGCACAGCCTATAAGCATATAGGAGGGGTTAGCGTGTCAATAATTCATGTTGACTTGATTAGCGTGACTCTCCACTCACTGTTAGCATGGGCATTATTCATGTCTGCAAAGTAAGCAAAGGTAGCGGCGGTCAGATTCATGGCAACAATTTCTTGTCCGACAATCTTGCATAAACACGCCCAATATTTGTGTATATGTGTGTCTACACTCCGATATACTTTAAACACACGCATCTGTTATTCACAGACTATCTATCTATCTATCTATCTATCTATCTATCTAAAGATCTATAGATATCCTATAAACACAGCTGGAGAGCAGAGACGGAAAAAGAAAATCCTCGCCCAGCAAATGTAGTGTCTTCTGGTATCTTAGCAGCGCCCAACCTTGTGTGTTTTTTTTCTCTTGTGCACCAATCTGCCAGAAGCGCGTCCCTTCCTCGGCTCCCCAGCGCACACACCTACTCACGCCACTGAACATCAGCGATGCGTGTTAATAAGACCCAGAGATGGGCCGAGGAAATTGCCAGTGCCCACCACACCCAGAAAAAAAGGACCCTCGGTGCCACCCTCGGGGTGCCCCTCCCACCTCCTTTCTATTTCCCTGGGTCTCAGCAATATTACGTTTTTTTGTTTTTTCTTTTGAAAAGCGTCGCTGAGTGTGTTCGGAGGTAAACAGCCATCCCTTGCAGAGGCTCGAGCACGCCACATTCCATATTGCAATTCTGCAACCAACAGGACACTATTAATAAATACCACATGCACAAAACAATGCTGCGTTCGGCTCTCTTACCTGCCCACTGTCTGGTTGGCGAGCTGTCTCATACGGTTAAACTGTTTCTTCATTTTCCGACCCCTACAGTCCTCAGATTAATAATAAAAAAAAAAAATGGGGGCGTATAAATATATATGTATGTATAGGTGTGTTTTCCTGGCCCCTTCCTTCCTTCTTCAGCAGCAATTACATGTCTCCTGCAGGGGAGCCGGCGCTGCAGCAGAGCAGGACACCACAGGCTGATTGCAAGAGGCTGACAGCACCCATCCTACCAGTGTCTCTGCACGAAAAAAATATAGCGATAAAACAGAACTGCCCACAGCAGAGGGGTGACTTTTCAGGCCAACGGGCGGTCTTTCTTTATTGCATTATGTTAAAGGGACAGAGATGCAGGTCCCCGTTGCGGCTCCCCGGGTTTCCTTTCCTCGCTTTCGCTGCTTCCCTGATGCTGCCTGCACCCTCCCGAGCTCCAAGATTCCCCCCGGCTAGCTGGAAAGCCTTTACCGCGCCTGCGCGCTGGAGGCTAAAAGCATGCCGGGAGTAGTAGTTTTAGGTGTGTTTCCTGGCTGCTGTCATTGAGTAGAGGTTGATTTGCTGACAGATCCAGCTCTTGGGATGACCGGTGCAGGAACAATGGCCGGTATTTCCCCTGTTAGGCCCGCCTGGCAGAAAAAAAGCCACATCGTAATCCTAAAACATCTGCTTACATTTGCCAGTGTACACTTACTTCTCTTTTCCCTTTCAGCCCTCTGCGACATAAGTCTGGATGTAGACTGTATACCCTGAAATTCCTTACCACTATATACGATTGTATATTTTTTAATTTTCCCGCAAAATTACCCCCGGAAAGAAGCAACAGTGTATCAATCCTCGGAATCTCTGCTAATTTTCAATTGTGATTGTTGAATTGCTTACTTCCTGCTGGTGCCTTGTCAGGAGAGCTGCCACAATGTATCCCCTGAATTTCTGTTCAAGGATCAGGTCTGGTTAGCGGAACTACTAACTATAGACATTGTTTGAAGAAGGAAACTTCAGATGTTGCCCTACCAGACACTAGCAAAGAGTCCTGCAAGAAATAGAATGCAATAGTGCAATGACTTATAAAGTACTTACTGTCATAGCTGTGTAGTTAAGAGGTTCTGTAAATAACATGTTGTACATTTCCCTTTCAGTCTTACCAAAGTGGCTGTTTGTTTTAAGATAAAAAACACTATTGCCCTAACATGCAAGCAGGTCCTCGGGATGGAAATGCAGTCAGGGTTGCAGTGCACTTAACAAGTCGCTGTGACCTGGCCGGCCTGTGGCAGATGTGACACTATTACAAGGGATTCTGCGGCGGAGGCAGCTTTTGCTCTGCCTGTGGAAACCCTGTGCTTCCGCACTTCATGGGACAAGGGAACTGCAATTTTGACAGAAATGGCAACATCCTATTTTGGACAGATGTCCCGCATCTGTAAACTAAAAATGACACTCCCTAGAAATGATAATTTTCTTCAAACAGTTGAAGTGAATATATTTTTTTTAGTCACAAAATCCGCATAGACCCTTGTGGGAATGGAGTGTCGATGAAAACTCTATTGTTTTCATCAAGAGGCCATCGTCTTAATGAATGTGTGACTAAAGAGGACATTGTCCCCTCCCAGGCAGGGGAGCTGGTATTCCCTAAATTAGAGTGTAATATACTTACTTCCAGGTAAGATTCACCTGGGTTCTTGGTTTCCCCAAATTTTGTCTTTTGGCGAATAGGCCAGTGCATTAGGGATGCTTGGCCCTGAAGAATGCCCAAGACCTGTATAGGCTAACTATATGGGCAGAAACATGTTGCCTTAGGGAGATAGATTGATCCATTGTCCTCACTGGCCATCTAAATGATGATTTTAGATATACCTAAGGTCCCCAACATTAAAGGTGATAAACCGGGGTACCACAAGGTATTTTTAACTTATCTGGATCCTGCCATCTGTCCAGTTGAACTTTATCTAAAAACTCCCTCCTTCGTTCGAGTCCATCAGGAGGTCAAGTCTGCCCTGGTGGCACTGTCCTACCAGGGTGGGAAGAAGTTGCCTATAATGAAGCATGACACAAACTGTGTGTGAGGCTTTCTCTTCCAAAAGATTGGTCTTCCCACATGATCTGACTGGATTCCTGTGACATCCAAATAGGGCTCCGACTTGACTTTCCGAATAGAAGAGGAAGTTCCTTTCTTGCTTGAGCTACCGTACCTTTTTGTGTTGAAGTGTTTAGTCTAGGGAGGACATATGGTGGCTTTTCCTCCCCCTCTCTATTTGTGTATTTAAAGATGAAAACTCACTCTCATGTTTGGGCTAAGTCTGTAATATATTTATCACAAAAATTAACATTCACAGAGCATACTGACAAGGAGATCCCACCACACTGTAATACGGAGACAAAGTCTCAGAGTGAAGGCAAGATGCAAATTCATTTTGTACTACAGAAGATGTTTAGAATCAATTCTAAATAAGAATATAAAGTGGGTTCAAAGGGGAGCTCACCAGAGCGGACATTTGGCCTTTGCAAATAATGATAATTTTAACAAACTTGCTGAGCAAACTGGTTGCTAAAATCTACGTTTCGAGTGCCAAGATGCATCTTTCTCTGCCTCAGTAGATTGGCATATGAGGTAAGCAGAGTTACATTGAGCAGAAAATCATGGCCATTGCAGGTTACTGTAATCAGGCAATATAGCTTTACATATTATAGATGTTATTAAGGTGATCTTATAGTTTTTAATCTTATTGGACACAGCCTTTTTTACCACAAAATACAGATAGCGAACTAATACCAAGGTGTATGTTTATTAAGGTTTTTGACTCAAACATAATGAATTCTGCTTTCCTAGCATTTAGCTTGAGCCAACTACGGTGCACACATCGCTCTGTTTCACTAAGGTGTCAGGCAGGTTGCTATACAGCTCTGTGCTGTCCTTGATCTTAAAGATAATCAGTGTGATGTTCACATATGATTGATCTGATAGACTATGACTGATCGGATAGGTTGGGATTTCAAAAGAGGAACTGATGCTCAGCCATGTAGTTGTTAAAAGAGTTGGGGAGGTGAATGAGGTATATCAGAGGGATGCTGGAAGTTACCAGAGAGGACGTGGAAGAAAAGTATCAGCACTTAATCTTATGATCTCTGTCGCTAATACATTACAAAAGCCAAAAGTGTATATCTTTCCTCTTCGGCATAGCTGGCAAGTCATTGGGCTAGACTACAATGGTCACCCATATTGAAGGCTGTCAAGAGGTGCAAAATTATTAGGAACAGCAGGTGCTCTTTATCGAGTAATTACAGAAGTTTGTCTATTAATACACTTCAGCACTCCTTGTCCTAAAGTACGCAAAATCCCAGCCTGCATTCCCTACAGAATTGCATGCAGCCCTGGCAGAGGTACGGAGACCCTCAGAAGTGGGCTTCTTCATATACACTGACAAAGCTCTGATTTATGTGGGGCTCTCTTGCGATATTAAGGACCAACTAGTTCACTTGACATACACCCAGTGAAGCATCCAGAGCCGGATGAAGAAGAATATGCAGTCAATGAACGTCCTAAAAGTAGCCTTTCTTAAATGCTGCTGTTTGAGTAAAACTCCCAAATTCTGGGCTACAAAATGGTACTATGAAAAATAACAAGAACAAAAGGGTGTTGTTAGATTCTCTTCTACCTACAGATGCCTAAATAATCCTAGTAATATACTCCTTAAGGCTCCTGGTATTGCATTGGATCTCTTACCTAATCTCCAATCACCTTTAGATCATCTTGACTCTACATTTTAACTCCCCTCATCCTCGCAACTGTGGCATACCACAGGGTTCTGCCACCTTTCCAATTCTATTCCACATTTACTTCAGAACACTGTGCTGTCACATTGAACTAATTGCCCTAAGCTTCTAAAGTTATGCTGGTGATACACAGATTCTACTAACACTGGAACCACAATAAGACATTGATTGTACAGGGATCAAATCCTGCCTCTCTGCCCCTCATAACTAGATGACCAAAACTCATCTGAAACTAAAGAATAGTAAAGCAGACATGACAGCATGTGGGTCCTCATCAGAGCCTAGTGGCCCACTAATCTAGATGGGCCACCCATGTTGGTACCTTCAGCTAAAAACTACAGTCGCCCTGAACTCCTAAGCCTTGGAGCTCAGATCAGCTCAGTTACCAGAACCTTTTATCGCCAGAGAATATGTCACACACAAAAGAGATTGGGAGTGGATGATCATCTGCCTACACTCCCCCAATATATTCTCTTGCTACACAAAAAATCAGATTTTCGTCAGCAGCAGAGGGGACCAAATTGGTTTCCTGAAGGCATTGTCCCTTGATGAATGTGTGAACACAGGGAAATGCCTCCATCCGCTCAGGCTAAACAGTGCTTAATTTGTAAAGAAAGAGTGCCGGTACCCAAAGATCTGCTCAGAGACTGTAACCAATGCAAGTCAACGTGGGCGCACTGAATACAAAGGCTGCGCAGTGCTGAATTCACCTGAGGCCGCTCTAATCCACATCCAGACACCCCCTCCCCCTTTAGCTCACTCTTGCTAGTCCATGATTTCTCAGTTTGTGGGTGCTTTTTTGTTTTTCTCTTCTCCCTTCTTTCACGCTTGAGTGTTTTTCCCTCTGATTCAGAAAATAAGTGCCCACCCCCAATGGCCCCCACCGACAACCACCAGCTCAAATTAAGCACTGGCAATAAAGAAAGACTGAACTTTGTACAGGGTCGACTGAATAAAATGGTTTTGGTGACAGGTATGAGAGCATTCAGCCTCACAGTAGGTGTTGCATCTTCATGGGTGCACATTTATTAGGGATCCTGAGGAAGGCCATTGACCCAGGGGGCAGCCTAATAGTCAAAACATGTAGGCAATGGTTTTGGATGCAATAAGCATTACCTTCTGCAGGCATCCATGCAATTCTATTTTTAATCCCTGTAATTCTATTTTTAATCTTGACAGTGGTACCTGTCCAATAATGTAACATAATTTGGGTATACCACTAAGCAGTTTTAAGTTATCTGGGTCCCTGACTATATCCAGTTGGAACTATCTCTGACCTCCTGATCTCGATCAAGTCCATCTAGGTGATATTCACCTACCTAAATGTGGAATGAACACCGATGATGAAGCGTGCAACAATGAACAGTGGGTGAGGTGTCCTTTCCAAAATAATATTAGACCTGTGGCATAGTATAGACTAGAGTAATAAAATCTGCATACTTTGTATGGAAAATCTCCAGAGAATACTCAAGAGAATCATCTCTTTCTTTGGTTTCCCTCACCAATTTTAGGCTGTGGCCTGTGGCCTCAAGGCTTTCACATCTTTACTAGCCTTGTATCCTCTGCCTCAGTGCACTTGAGTATTTTCTTCAATGAGCATAGAACTTTGCAGCAGGATTTCTTCTGCATCTGCAGCCTGAGGAGCACCTTAGCCCAGCGTTTCATGCTTTGCACTTGCTTCCAGTAGAAGGTCAGTCTCCTTCAAAGCTCTCTGCATCACCAGCCATGCAGTACATGGAACAGGATCTTCTATTCTCCAAAGGAAATCACTAACCTATCATGCACAGACAAAGTTTATGTTCAGAGTCCTCTCTCTGAATTGAAATCCCGAAACACAGTAGATCACAGCTTGTAAATTCAAAATTCTCCACGCAGACAGTAAAATTATGGATCTCGGACTCCCTTCCTGTATGCATCAGAAACTTTCATGAACATATGTCCTTTTGTGAAGCTCTGAAATATTTCACTCAAAGTTCTAGTTCTGAATGGAAATCCCTTATTACAATACTTCATGAATTGTAAAGTCGACTTTTTGCATAGAGAGTAGAAGTATGGAACTCCATTAATAGATGCATCAGAAACATTCCTAAATAAATAACTTTTGTACAGGTCTGAAAATGTGGTTTTCCCTATAGGCCATAATCTCCCACAGTGATAAGCCCTTTGAAGAGCGAAGAAGACCAGAACAACAGTACTAAACAGATCAACAGATTCATGTTAACCAATTGATATGTTTAAGAATACACTTTCCCTTCGCTTGGTATGTGCTTGCACTCACCGTGCCACGATCATAGCCAAAGTTTAGGTCTCACATGCAGCAACTATGTATATGCATGCACACCTCTTGTGCAATGCCTTACAGAGGCTCTGCATTGCTCCCTAATCTTTGACCATCTTCTCCACATCTAGACAGTGATTGGCACTCACTGCCGCATGATCAGAGCACATGCCTCACCCTCAAGCCCACCATCTACACATACCAACAGCTCATCCCCGCACACCTGTACACTGCAGCTACCAGTCTGCACTCTGATCCCCCACCACTATGCTAAGGCTCTCTGCCCACCACCTTCCTAGATCATTTGATTTCCTTTTTATATTTCTTAGGTACAGTACTGCGCCATAACCTCAGCTGCACATCTTAGTAATCAGCTGAACAACACTGAGCGCTAATCAAACTTCACGCAAATGAAAATCCTACTCATTCATACATGCATCCACCTGCATACCTCCAAAGGCAAGGGGGCACAACAGCACCAGTAACAAGTTATATACATGAAAACAAGGATGGGACTTAAAACAAACCTACACATGTCAATCCTTCCTATTAAGAAGCTCTTGAGCACTTGAAAGGGTGGCTTGGTTGATGTGTCAATTTCATGGCTGCCATTGGTCAGAAGATGCCTGAGGCCAGTCGGCGTGATGAACAAACACAGCTAATATTTGAGGCGTTTCTGCTGTGAATGTGGATGAAGGGCCTGGATGATCTAAGTTACAAGGTACAAAATAGCGCCCTTGCAAAACCGGTCTCACTGACACCTCTGCTCCTCTGTTTACTGAGACTGAGTGATGCGGCTGCTCAAATCTCTCGCCCTCCTCCGGCATTATAGCTCCGCAGCCACCAATGCCACTGCCCCGCCTCCCTCTTTTTTTCCCTTCCATATGTGAGCAATGCTGCCATTATGGCTGTGAGCGCCAGGTGCAGACTCCTGCTGTATTTATGATGGCGACTGCTTTCCACCCTGGATGAGCAGGTGATAACTTTAAGCAAAAAACAGCATTTGTAAACGCTGACAAACATTTGCTAATTTAGTGCACGCATCTGCAAAGTTGCAATCCACTTAGCACAGCAAATTTGCCCTTTTGCAACTGCAAATGTCCGTGCCTTGCTCCTGACGGTGTGCACAGAGCTCTGTGCATAAGCGGCCAGCACAAACGGAGGCATTGCCTTCGCGCAGTTACAAAATCCTTGTGCACCGCCCTCCTTGCTCTGATACAGTAGTTTCTGGACACAGACCACACAATGTCAAGTCTAATACCAGGCTCCAATGAATATGGAAACATAGTCCGGCAGCAGATAGGGGCAGCTAATCTGCAGACACTGCCATTTGTATTCGAGAAAAAATGTTCAGCTTCACAGATGCACAAAGTTGTTAGAGTTCACTGGCTTTCAAAGTCACGGCAGCTTTGGAAGAAATAATGTGTCTTACAAAGCTCCTGCGCTAACTGGTTTGTAAGATTGCTAAATGCTGAAATGAAAGGTCCTGCCGACGAATCTCCAATTAGCTAGGTTTAAGTTATCAGTGAGTTTTTAAAAGTCTTATTAGCATGTGGGTGGCGTCAAGATGCTGTGTGGTCCCTTAAGGAATGCGTGAACTTCACAATTACAATGTTTAGTGCAATTGGCGTATTTATTGTAGATGGTGTGTGATGGCTGGCTTTGTACTCTGCTTAAATTTAATCTTGTTCACCACCTTACACTTTCCGTCTCTTTATCTCAGGCTTGCAGGTTCTTTTATTCCCTTCTCCCTTTACTATAGTTTTCATAATTTCTCTTTCCTGTGGCTTTCTCTCTCTTGCTCTAGATCAATCTTGTGCTGAAAAATAACTTTGTCTCCAAAAATGGTTGCAAGACACTATGGGCCTCATTAGGATGTCAGTCGGATGGCCACTGACAGGCCATTGGTGGCGGTCGGACCGATATCCAGCAGAGTGGTCCGACCACTGCATTATGATGTGGTCGGTCGGACCACATCGGTCGGATGGACCAACCGATGCTCTGTTGGTCCATTGGTCAGATCGTATTTTCTACAATAGGGGCGGTGCCTGCTCAGGCACTGCCGTAGGGATTATGATGTCCCTTTCCGACAGCCTTTCCATGGTGGTCCGACCGCCATGGATAGGCTGTAGGAAGGGGACTTTGGGAGCTCGTAGCAGGGTCCCGCTATGAGGCCTGGGGGGTACCTGTGGTGCCCCCCCCAAACATCCATGCCCCGTGTGCCGGCACCCCATGGTGCCTGGCACACAGGGCATGAATTTTTAAAAATCAAATTTTTTCCATTGCAGCTTGCGCTGCAGCCCTTTTCAGGACGCAGCACAAGCCGCAATGGAAAAAGCCATGATTCTGATCGCCTACACAGCGGTTGAATCATAATTTGGCTGGTGGGACCGCTGACTACTTGTCAGTCGGTCCCAATCCCACTGCGATGGTGGTCGAACGCTCGTCTGACCGCCATCGTAATCGGGCCCTTTGTCAAGGTAGGCAATATCGACCTGCAAAAATATTGCATCCTGTTCCTCGAATACTGCTACATCGTCAAGGTGAGTTTACATTTCTATTTGTATCTCGACATCTGCTTACCTAGACTTACTTTGCAATGTAGTGTATGTAATTTTTTGTTATGCATTTTAAAGCATGTGGCATAGTGGTGGCACAACCCAAAACTGAATGCCAGTGCCGACCACCTGCAACAGACAGCACTAATTAAGCACTGGATGTGTGAGCTGTGCTGTTGGTATTGTGTGATGGAAAGTGATTGCTAGGTTTTCAAGGGCGGTAAAGGTCAGACCACAGTAGAATTATTGGGGGTTCTCTGTTTTTAAACTGTATGAATGAGTGAGAACGGGAATCCATTTACATGTGTGTCTTAATGTTTGCTTATTTGCTGTTAAAATACAAATTCACAAATTTGCCTTAATGTGTGCAGCTATTACTCAAGAAAGTGTAAGCTTCTTCCCCTCCTCACATTCTAGAGATGCAGATGATGAAGACTCCACCCCACTCTTTCCTGATGCCCTCCTTCCCTTTAAAGACTACCCTGCTCCCGGGGGGTAGAGTGAGCATCCATGACCCTTGGACTCCATCTGCTTTAATGAGCATTAAGAAACAGTTCCTCAAAAATTAGAGAAAACCCAGCTCCATTCCAGGCGGAATTGCAGAGTGTGTTTGAAGTGTACAGACCAAACTGGGCTGACGTGAATCAACTGCTGCATCAATCGGTACCCAGTGAAGTGAGAGATCGGTACCTTGAAAAGTCAGCATGGTCAAGGCCGGATCCCAGGAATGATGGGGCCCTGAACATAGCAAAGGATGCATTGTTGAATGCTGTTGTGTATAGGCCACATCAATGTGGCCATCCTGTAAATCATGTAAAACCCATCAAGGTAAAACGAAATGTCGTGCTGTAACTCATAACCGCTACGTTGTGTCTCCTGACTCAATACGGCACTAGAGATGCCCACTGCTATGGACCACTGACGGTGAGTTTGCAAATACGATAGATATTAAACATGCAGGATCAATCTATCATGACACCAAGTTCATAACACCAATTGTTTTTCACAAGTGGAGTGGGTAAGCGATCAATCCAACTCATGAAACCAGAGTTATTCAAATCTTCACTCAATGTCCTAACACCTTACTACAAACAGCTCATAAACAAAGTATTCTTCAGTCATTACTTTCCCTTATTTGTATCCTAGAAAACAATTCCAGCACACCGGCGTCAGCCGGGTCATCACAAACACACTGCAGCCACTGAATGCTATGCTTGCGGCTACACAAGTTCAGGATTGCCGTCAAGGATGAGCTAAATGCTATTATCTTCTTGGGCGCAATCTAGATGAAAGAGTAGAGGAGTAGACTGACGGCCATCTAGTCATGGCATTTTATTGTACTGGGAAGGGTTTTGCATGATTTATACGGTGGCCTCATTGATGTGGCCTGTGCACTTGTACTTTCTATGACTACTATTAGGGGCGGAGACTGGGAGGATTTGTCCATTAGAAAGTTATGCCATGTTTGATGAGGATTAAAGTTTACCTCCTCCGCGGTGTGTTTGTTGTTGTAGCTTCCTCTCAGTGAACACTGACTAGAGATAAAGAATGCTCCTTTCTATTGTGTAGTGAGTACAGTTGGTGTGGTAGGTCCCACACATTCTGCTCCTAACACCTTCTTTTGGGCTGGTGTTGTAATTTGCATTGATAAGCCTCTCTTTATTCTCGTAGGTATAGGAGAGAGACAACAGTTTAATGTCCTGATGAGACACTCATAACTAACTGGAAGGTTTGAAACATCGGCTAAATACAGGGATTTGTATTATTATCTATGTCTTTGAGGATTCAGCTGTGTTGAACTTGGGCTATGTGGAATTAATTTACAGCCCTATATCCATTTACTTCATGTATATCATTTTGCTTTTTATTGTGACATCACCTTCACCTTGAGCACTGCACCATTGTCACGTTTGTAGTTGTATATACTTTCTGGAGAATACTATTGTATTCTTTTTCAATGAGAAAGCCTTTTTGAATTTTATTCATGATACAACTAAGAAAATTAATTTTGGAACAGGGTCTGTATATATGACACTGACAAGCAAGTTTACAGTCCCTTGGAACCCCTGTTTTTTTCTAAGGATATACCCTGGTTCCAGTTTGGGAAGAGAGGGTTCAATCCTTGTGATATTTTAATTCTATTACAGATAAGCATGTTTTCGTATTAGTCCTACCTAACTGGCCTATCTGTTAGGTCGAAATATACTTTGCAAGCTTAACTGCATAGTGTTCTGTATCCCCAATGGAATCTACAGCAACATACCCCAGCACGAGAACAATGAGGTGCTGACCCTGCTTGGTCAAAATACGAATTGTCAACATGTAAATAATAATGAATTAGTGCGATACTTAAACGATTTACTTTCCCAAGCGCCTTCCAACTTGTGGTACACCAGAGACGACGTGGGATTTATTTCTACAGTGAAACCCATGAAAACCTACTAAAGAAGTTTCCTCAAATCTCTCAGTCCCCCCTTTATCCCAAGACAATGAATGAATTTGTTCTGTATTTGCAAACCTATAAGTTCTCGTACCGATTGTCACCAATTGTAATACCCTGATCCTTCCTATCAAAAAATCTGGAAAGACCAACATGTACAGATTTGTCCAACATCTTTGTCACCGATAATGTGGTTATCTCTAGTTTCCTTGTGGTCTCCAACCCTCCTACCATCCGTTCTTACATCCCAACAACATCCAATTGGTTTACTGTGGAGGATCTTTTTTCTGCTTTCTTTTCCTTCCCCATAAACGAAGAGAGAGTCAATTTCTATTCACACATTCTCCATTGGTGGAGCCCAACTTTTGTGGCTAAGGCTCCCACAAGAATTTACAGAATCCCCATCAATCTTTTCCCAGGCTTCAAAGAATGATTCAGACAATTTGGGCTTTCCAGAGGCTCTACTTTTGTGCAATATGTTAATTACTTACCTTTGACATGTTTTTCTTTAGATGACTCCAAGGTTGATTCCCTTTATCTCCTCACCAGATTGGCTTAGGAGAGGCACAGGCTTTGAAACAAAAACTGCCGATTTGCCTTCCATGAGTGCGATACCTTGGTCCTGAAATCTCGGCCAGCGAGTGCCACCCGTCACTTGAGAGAATTGAAGCCATCCATAAGTTGCCCTATCCTCTGTCCTTCTTGTGTAGGCTGGGTACTTTAGCCAATGTATCCTAGGCTATGTCACTTTGCCAAAGCTGAATATTACAGAAAAGGCACTCCATAAAGACACTCCTGAGCACATGCCATGGTGTAAGGGGGTCAGTGGCGGCGGCATGGCTCACGGGTGGTGGGGCAGGTGTGAGGGGTCGTGCCTGGGGGGTTGAATAAAAAAAAATAAAAGTACCTTGAGGCCAGGGCCTGCGTCTCTGCTCCTGCTCTCCTGCGTCTGACTCCAGGAAGAGGAAGCAGGCAGCCAGGCTCCCTCGCCTAAGCCAATCACAACGCTGCAATGCAGCACCAGGGGCTGGAGGGGTGGGCATGTTCTCCATGCAGGCTGGAATGCAGCCTGCATGGAGAATGGGTAAAGTGTGCATGACTGGTTTGGGCGGCCCGAGAGGGCCAACCAAATAGTCATTGCACACTTAGGAGTGGGCAAACCACTCCTCCCCTGCAGAGCAGCCCCGCCCACCCGCCCGCGCGCAAAGCAGCAGGACACGAACCATAAAATGATAATAACTCTAAGTTATTATCATTTTATGTTTCTACTTGGCACTGCTTAAAAGCAGTGGGGCGACGCTCCTCCACCACAGCGGAGGAGCAGCCACTGAAGGGGGTAGAAATGCACAATAAATAAAACAAGCCCTGACCTCTGCATCTGCTTTGGGGCTCCCTGATTATGCTAAATCTTTTACTCTCTATTGTCATGAACATGATGGTTTTGCCCTTGGGATACTGGTACAAGATCATGGTGATAAAAAAACCTGTAGCCTATTTTACTTCCACTTTTCTTCGTTCCCAGTTGGGATGCCTCCATGTTTCAGCTTTGTAGCTGCTGCTGCCCTTCTTTTTGATACGTATGAAAATATTGCATTGAGCACTACTCTGATTGTTGCTCTGCTCCATGCTGTTATTGCTCTTCTCCTCACTGCCAAAACTAAGCACCTGTCCAAAGCCAGATTATCTCAATATGAAATATTGCTTCAGTCAACTTCTCATATTACCTTTGCTCACTGTCCCACTTGAACCCAGCATCTGTGAGGAAGGAGAAGCTCATGATTGTCTTGTTGTAACTGCACTGCCCTGATCTAACTGATACTCATACCAAACTGTGGATTAGCGGATTTTGTGGATGGATCTTGTTTCAGAAATGATGAAGGTATGGTGGGTGCAGGTTGCCCTGCATGCGCTCTATATCAAAGGTTGAAACCCGCTGTCCGCCCAATGTTAAATCTGCTTAGGTTGCTGTACTCATTGCACTCACTGCGCCCGGTATTCTGCACAAAATTGTGACCATGTATAAGGATGCAAAGTGTGTGTTTGGAGTGACGCATGACTTTGGACTCCTCTGAATACAAAAGAGATTTTGACTTCAGCTGGTACCCCTAATAAAAATGCTTTTTGTTCAGAATTTATTGAATGCTTTGATATTTCCATAAAGGATCCCAGTTGTCAATTGAGCTGCCCATCAATAATCACATGACAAAGTTTCCAGAGGGAATTCCCTCACTGATTCAGCTACCATAAAAGAAGCAATATCACTACCACTGATGCTGCTATGTATGTTGTACAGAATGATTTGTTTTTCAGCACCATTCCTAAATGATTTATCTCTGCTGCAGGAATAAGCATCTGAGACTGAGAAAAAGTATTGTATCATGCAAAGGTGTACGAGGGACCCTCAGGGAGCATAGAGAGACATCTTAGAGCATTTTGTCGTACTCACATTTCTACTCTCCAACATTGCGCAGTTGTGTCACTGAGCTGCCCATGTTGGTAGGGACTACATGATTCGTTCTGCTGCAACACACTGGTATGCAACCTTCTTTCCTTCTGTGGCTCAAGATCATTGCCATTCCAGTGTCACCTGCCAGTCCCCTAATGCTGGAAAAGGACTGAGACCACCCCGCTGCTCCCCCTTTCCCTTTGGGCCTATTGGTCCCCCTCCAAACTGATTTCACCTAAATGCCTATGTGTGCTTTGTATTCCTGTGTGCTAGCATTTACATGTTTTCTAGGTGTGGGGAAGCCTATCGCTGATCAAGAGCAGATACCACTACAGTCACTAAGCGCTTAGGGACTTAATTCCATGTTTTGGAATTCTGAATCACTTACTGAGTGACAGAGGAATACGCTTAATTTCATCCATAGTGCAGGAGATTTGCAAAGCATAATGGATTGATCAGTAGTTCCACTCCCAAAGTCTTTTGCCATTTCTACAGCAAAGTCTTTAAGCACAGGATTAGCACAGTGCAATCCACACCGAGCTGTAAAATAACAAAATCCTTTTACCACTCCAGGCACAGTATTACAGCTTTGGATTGGTAAAATACCATCCAAGCCAACCTGGAATGAATAAAAGCAACCCCTGACACGTGTTTCACTATCATTATAGCTCTTCGGAGAGGTTTCGCTTTCTCCAGACACAAGGGAGCACCCAGTAAAAGCAATACCTTTCAGAGTTAGTGTGCTGCATAAGTTATGCAAAAACTCTGGGTAGTTCCCAAGTTTTGGTGGAGAGCAGCTCCTGTAGAAATGCAAAAGATTTTGGGGCATCTTTTCAAGAGAATGGCGAAGTGCGGCGTTAAGTTAAAATTGCAGGAAGGTGTCCCTACCTGCACATAAACAATCAGTAATGGTGATTTGGAACTTCAATGTGTGCTGCTTTATGCAGCACACATAGAAGTTGCAACTCGTCATTTTTTAATGATTGTTTAAGGGACACCTTCCTGCACATGAAGAATCACTAGTGGTGATTTGCTGTTTCACATACAATATTAGAAATTAATAATTTCTCCTAGTTTCGCCAGGTTAAGACCAGGTTTTCCCTGGTCTTATTTTTGGCGCTGCCTCCTATTTACGCCTCCCTTGTAAATAGGGGGCAGCGTCAAAAAGGAATGGGTGTTGCGGCGGAACGCACACAGCAACACCCATTGCCCGCCCCTTTCACACTAAGTGCTGCGTTCACAAGGCGGCGTTAAGCCACATTAAGTGGTTTAACGCCGCCTTTAAATAAAGGGGAAGGGCTTATCGCCACCAGAATGTCACAAAAAGTGATGTTCTGGTGGTGATAATATGCCCCTTTGTCCTTTTCTAGCTCGGGGTGGGTGGCACTGTTCAAATCCGATGCTTAAAAACTTTGCTAGAAAAACAAACATTTGAGGTGACCCGATTCAGAGTGTCACTTGTGTTGTAGGGTGCTCTGTAAAGGAGCTGCTCTCCACCTAAACTTGGGAACTAACCAGGGTTCTCTGCTTCTTTTTTGCATATATATAACCCCTCTATCTGTGTCATGTGATCAAGGCTCCTCGGAGCCGAAACGTTATGGCGGCACAGCAATAAACCATTGAAGAATCGACTAACCTGGGTCCTTGTCCTTGTCCGTAATTTCAGCTAATGAGAACGCGGAGCAAAGTTATATATATATATATATACACATCCAATTGTTGCCTCTTTCAGTGTGTCAATCCTTTCGCACAGAAAAAAGACAAGCCGATGCTCAATTCCTCCAGCGTAATTATTTCGTTTTTGACAGTAAAAACGCCCCACGCGTTTTGGAGCAGCCACTCCTTGTTCACGGGTACCCTCACCCACCTTAAACCCTAAAAATACCCTTGCCACCCGAATACCCTTACCCACCCTAAACCCTAAAAACACCCTTACCACCCAAATACCCTTACCCACCCGAAACACTAAAAGCATCCTTAGCACCTAAATACTCTTCCTGACCCTAAAAATATCCTTGCCATCCATATGTGCTTACCCAGCCTAAGCCCTAAAAGTATCAATCAATCAATCAATCAATCAGGGATTCTTTAAGCGCGCTTCTCACCCATGAGGGTCGCAAGGCGCTGGGGGGCGGGGGGGCAGCAGCTCTGGTCAGTCGAAGAGCCAGGTCTTGAGGGTCTTCCTGCAGATGTGCATGGTGGAGACGCATCTGATGTCGATCGGGAGTTCGCTCCAGGTCTTGGCCGCGATGTAGGAGAAGGTTCTGCCACCAGTTCTTGCTCTGCGGATGCGTGGGGGTTCAGCGAGGGCAAGGTCGGCCGATCGGAGGTTCCTCTTGGGTACGTGGAAGGAGATTCTGTCGTTTAAATATTGGGGTCCAGTGTTGTGGAGGCATTTGTAGGCGTGGGTGAGTATCTTGAAAGTTACTCTCTTCTCAACGGGGAGCCAGTGGAGGTTGCGCAGGTGTTGGGGGATGTGTTCGTGTCGAGGGATGCCGAGGACGAGTCTGGCTGCGGTGTTCTGTATGGTCTGGAGTTTGCGGAGCAGTGACTTGTTGATACCGGCATAGAGGGCGTTTCCATAGACCAGTCTGCTGGTTATGAGTGCGTGGGTGACAGTTTTCCTTGATTCGAGGGGATCCATTTGAAGGTCTTTTGGAGGATGCGGAGGGTGTTGAAGCAGGTGGCGTTGACCTGTGGGATCATGGAGAGGGAGGAGTCAAGCACGATGCCAAGGTTACGGGCGTGGCCCGTGGGGTCGGGGGGCTGCCGAGGGCAGTGGGCCACCAGTTGTTGTCCCATGCAGAGTGGGAGGGTCAGAGGACGAGGACCTCTGTCTTCTCCGAGTTGAGCTTCAGGCAGCTGCTGCTCATCCTGGATGCGACGTCCTTCATTCCTTCCTGGAAGTTGAGTTTGGTGGTGATGGGGTCCTTGGTGAGGGAGAGGATGAGCTGGGTGTCGTCGACGTAGGATACTATGCTGAGTCCGTGCTGTCTGATGATGGCGGCGAGGGGGGCCATGTAAATGTTGAAGAGCGTGGGGTACTTCGCAGTTGATTTCCATGGGTTCGGAGAGGAAGGGTGGTAGTCTGATTCTTTGGGTTCTGCCGCTGAGGAAGGAGCCAGTCGAGGGCGGTTCCCTGTATGCCGGCATCGTGGAGTCTGGCGCTGAGTGTGTGGTGGGAGATGGTGTCGAAGGCTGCAGAGAAGTCGAGTAGGATCAAGGTGTGTCCTTGGTCGAGGAGGGTGGGGATGCCGTCTGTGGCGGCGAGTAGAGCGGTCTCAGTGCTGTGGTTGCTTCGGAATCCGGATTGGGAGGGGTCGAGGATGGAGTTCTGTTCGATGAATTTTGTTAGTTGGATGTTGACGGTCTTCTCGGTGACCTTGGCCGTGAAGGGGAGGAGGGAGATGGGTCGGTAGTTCTTGAGGTCCGTGGGGTCTGCTGAGGGTTTCTTTAGTAGGGGTCTGGCTTCTGCGCATTTCCAGTCATCGGGAAAGATGCCGGTTTCGAAGGTGGCGTTGATGGTCCGTCATAGTTCCGGAGCGATGGCGGCGGCGGCTCTGTGGAAGATGGGCCGGGGGCAGGGGTCCGTGTGGGCTCCTGAGAGGATGCTTTCCATGGTCGAAGCGGTGTCCAGGAGGAGGTGTTGGGCTTGCTGGTGTTGCTGGGGGAGGGAGTGGTTTCGGAGTCGGCATCTGGTCGTTGAAGTTGTCGTAGAGGCCCTTGATTTTGAGATGGAAGTAGGAGTCGAGCATGTTGCAGAGGTCCTGGGAGGGGGTGATGTCTGTGGTTTCGCTGGGGGGTTTGGTGAATTCCTGGATGACGCTGAAGAGTTCCTTGGGGTTGCTGGAGTTGGCGAGAACCTTGTTCTGGATGAAGGTCCTTTTGGTGGATTTGATGTGTTGGTGGTATTCGGTCATGGCATTCTTGTAGGTGGTGCGGTCTTCCGTGGATTTGCTCTTTCTCCAGTTCTTCTCGAGACGTCTGCAGGTACGTCTGGCTTCTTGGAGGTCGGTGGTGAACCAGATGGCCTTTCTGGAGTGCTGTCTGTCGGGGTTACGTAGGGGTGTGAGCTCGTCTGCGCAGTTGGTGATCCATCTGTGGAGTTCTTTGGCTGCGAGGTTGGCGTTGGTTGGGGTGGTGGGGGCATTGCGGTTGAGGGTGTAGTTGAGCTGCTCCTCGGTGACCTTGCTCCAGTTTCTTCATGGAGGGTGGGGTGCAGGTTTGGGTGGCGTGGTTTTGTTGACGAGGAAGTGTACGCAGTGGTGGTCCGTTAGAGAATCTATCAGGCGTTTGATGAATTGTGGAGACCAAATTAGGCAGTTTAGCAAGCCTCAGACCAGTCTCAGGGCAACCAGATGTAGGTTTGTTTACTAGTGTACACAGAGTACTCCGCTTACTTCTCATTGTCTGGCTGCAGTAGCACAGTAGTCCTCAAAGAATTTGAAAGGAATGTAGTGGGTTTGAGTCAGGGACATCATTGAGGATGATGTTGCACTCATTAACGTCCCACAAAGATACTACCGTTTCTGGACTTGTAGCATGCCACGGTCAGTGATAGCAAGAGTAATGGGCAGCAGGCACAATATTTTGATTGGAGAGTCGGAGGTCACCATTGTAGAGGAGGATTTCAGTAGTGACGCTGTCACAGTCATCGAGGTGCTGTCTTTCGAAGAACAGACCAAGACACATTGCCTTCTCACTGCTAGGAATAGAAATTATGGGTACACTTCTTTGGCCATCAGTGGCCAAGTGAGTGCAAAACCCGCATGAACAAACATTCCAGCCATGCTAATACCCTTTTTGCAAGTAGAGATAAGTGTTTTCTCCCCCTCTGGTGGGTAAGAGTCAAGGTGTAGTTACTTTTGATAAATGTGCCACTCCTCACCTCAATCATGTAACACGCAGAGAAGCAAAGAATCAGGCTTGCAGCAAAAATGGACAGCCAGACCCACAGTGGGATCCACTAGCGCGTGACCACCCAGTCTATTCGATTTTAAACCCGCTCTTCAAGGAGGAACTTCGGAATTCTATACCTGAATTCTTTCAGTTTAACTCAGCTACAGTCCACAAATATGCCATTTTGTGGGAGAGGCATTAAAGAGGGGAGGTCATAGCAAAATATGCAGGGGTTCAAAAAATATTCGTAGACAACTGGCACGTATTGAGACTGACATAGCAGACTTGGAGGACAAGGTTGTCTCCTGACCACTGCACACCCACCTACATGAGCAGAGTCGCCTCCTGCAGCGATACAGGGATCCGGCAGGGGAACTTGTGTATCTAGGGATGTATGCACTGGATAGACAGTAGGGGAAAGGAGGGAGACTGTGCAGGACACTGGTGTGGCTTCTCAGAAGGGAGAGGCATAGAGTGGACACTGACTGCATAGATGATGGCACTGGCCCAACTCTTACAGACAGTGAGGACATACTACAAGAGTTTGTACGGTATTACACACAACTATACTCCTCAGATGGGACAGAATCATGGGACAGAATTAATACATATCTTGATGGCATTGCATTAGTATGACAGGAAGACTCTCACCAACTCGTAAACCCTCAACTTCAGTATGGAAGGACCATGGTATGCCACCCTATGGAGAAGGATGAAGCGATTGCGGCCATTGACACTCTGGTAAGAGGGAAATCACCAGGCTCCGATGGGCTCACCACAGAGCATATAAACATATACTCGCCCCGTGCCTAATGGCGGTTTATTTAAAGGCACCCCAAGATGGGAAGGTCCTGCCCTCCAAGGGCTAACCTATCATATCAATCATTCCCAAACATGGCAAGGACCCTACCGAATGCACCTCATATTGCCAGCTTTCACTTACCAACTGTGACAATAAGATATTGGACAAGGGTATTGCTACCAGGCTCTCCCTTCTTTTGGAATATGTTGTCACTCCTTCACAAATTGGCTACCTCCCACACAAGTCGACCACACTAAATTTTTATACAGTATTCACAGTACTTAATCGGGTAAAACCTGAGTAGTAGGTGCAATACTTGATGCTAAGAAAGCGTTTGATTATCTGGAGTGGCCCTTCCCGTGGGAAACGATACTGCATACACCATAATATTATAGCTAAGTCACAGCTGTTGTACTCAAGGCTGACAGCTCGGGTATGTGTCAATGGTCTGAGATCCGATGCTTTTTCTGTAGCGAGGGGCACGAGGCAGGCTGGCCCCTTTCACCTTTCCTATTCATATTGGCTATGGACCCCTTGCTAGAGTACTGCACGAGAAGCATGTGCTTAGAGCTCTATACTTTTGCCATGGGTGTCTATTGATGTCAATGTACACAGACGACATCTTACTATTCCTTAAGAACCCTGAGACACACATAACCCTATTGAGCTGTGAAATAATTTGTTTTGGGGGGTACTTGCGTGTCATTTTTAACTGGGCCAAATCTGAACTATTCCTAATTACTGACAGCCAATCTCCTGCCCACTGCACTACCCCATTAACTGGGCTGCCAACTCAGTCAAATATTTGGGGATTGTCAGAAATGGGGTTTCTGGTTGGCTAGAGTATGCACCTAAGCCAGGCAGAACCCACCACTCTAGTCAGGGCAAGGGAGTTACACACCGAAGATAACCCCTGCTCACCCCCTTGGTAGCTTGGCAGAGCAGTCAGGCTTATCCCAGAGGCAATGTGTATAGCGTTTGCGCCACACACTCACAGAGCAGTGACACACTAGGCACACCACAAAAGAAACTCCACACAAGGTTATATAAAAATATCCTTTGTATTATCCATAAAAACACATTAGATCACAATCACATATATTAGTGTGCCACTAGGCACTTATCATGACTTCACAGGGGTCACATAAATCACTTAGCCAACCATGCCAGTGTCATAACCATCACGATTAGGGTAACCAGTATATACTAGTAGGATTGCATCTAGCATAAAACCCAATGCATAGACATAATCAGCAGTGCACTCTAGTACACTTGTCGAGTGCACACATCATAAAAACCTCATGCCCACCTTAGGCATACCACCATTACATCACCGTACCTGTGGTGCGAAACCCTGGCAAGCCAACATCCCATACATATTTATATCAGGGCATATAGTGCGCAGCGACAGCCTAGGACTGCGCTCCTGCGCTCCTTGTACACATTATGGGGTAGTACCCACTGAGGTGCGGGGCGTAGCAATACCGGTTTGCCTCTTATATGTACTGCGGTGTCACTGGGGATTTCTTAGAATCCAGGGATCGGGGGTCTCCGTCGAAGTCTCACCCCGTCCTTGCATCAAGATCCCGTGTCCCCAATGAAGGCAAGTGTGCCCCACGATGTGCGATCCTATTCACTAAGGCCGTACCTCTACCTGCAGAGCGGAGCCTCTTGCGGTCCCCACCGGGTCACCGGCTACACAGAACAACAGGAAAAGGGCTCCCAATTCATTCGGGGCAAGGAAACCCCTCGTGGACCCCTCCACACATAGGGGAACAATCGCAGTGGTGGCGAAGCGAACCATACCGTGCACTTCGCCTCCCTTCAAGCAGAAGACCCGGCTTCCTCAGGGAGGGCGGGGCTCCCAGCGTCAAGGCCGGCTCTCTTCGTTTCTCAAGCCCCCTTCGGCAGCTATCTACGCTGCGCTTCCTCAAGGGGGGAGCTGAACAGGGTTGCAGAGTCTGCAACGCGACCCTCGTTGAACTCCAGTCTGGAACCCTCGAGGCTCCGGTCCCTTCCGGGTGAGGCTGGGCCCCACCCCCTTTGGCCGTCAAAGGGGACTCCCTGGCCGGACTTCCTCGTAACTGGGACGTGGCCTCGCAGCCCGAGCCACGTAGAAAAGCCCCGGCTGCAGGCCAGTAAAATCAGATGCAGGCAACAAAGGAGGTTGCAAATACATAAATCCTGATTATTCACGAACACTAAAAACTTTTTAACGGATACCAGGAGCAGTTTTAACAATATCTCTGCCCATGGGCTGGCTTTTAAAAATAATTTTGCCAGTCACCTCCAGATCCAAGTGTTCAATTTTCACTGTTTGTCAATACACCAGGCGGCATTTTATCTTGTAAATAAAATATAGCCAAGAAGAAAAAATGTGTGAAAGGTCAGAAAGTACCTCACGTAAGCATTACTAAGGGAGCTGCTGGTTGGTACTCACCAGTTTGCCCACGCTATCATCATTGGTAACTTTCATAACGGGCGTTTCCGTATGGGGAAGATAAGTATTATCAACCAAACACAGAACAGCTGCATCAACAGAACTATCAGAGGGGTGGCCGCAGGCAGGCTAGGAGGACCCCGTATAACTGGACCTCTGACAACACTAGTAGTGAGGAAGAAGAGGTGGGTGAACAACCGTCCACGTCTAATCAGAACAGGGTTAGATTTAATCCTCAGAATAGAACCAACGAAGATCTTGGCGCACTTTTGAGGTCTTTTTTAGGCCAGAATCGGAGCGGCAACAGAGGGGGAGGTCAGATGGGGAGAGGCAGGGGCCGCCCAAATCAAGAACAAACGTGGCAGGCGTACTCACCCCGGATAACCCGCAGCAGGGGCATAACACCCCTATAACCAATATAGTGGTTAATCTATCTGACCATCAACTCTCGCCTGGTGAGGTGCAGGTCTTAAATAAAGGCTTGGGATACGTGCCGACACCCACACATGATACCTTCAAGTTTAGGGTTGAGTTTTTTTAACTGATGAGGAAGATTAAACTCCAGTTTTTTGCGGACAAGAGATCGGAACCCCCGTCTGTTTTTTCCACCAATTTACATCGCCCTTCGGTGTTTTGTCCTCCAAGTTCATCTGTGGGACCTGAAGTGATGGTGTTTGAGCAACGGGTACTCCAAGACATTGCCTCCCTGGAACAATCACAGAACCAACACAGCTTTCAGAACATGAGCCGTACTGACTGGCTAGCGATAAAATCATTACAGGACAATGGGATGATAACTATTAAACCGGCCGATAAAGGCGGCGCAGTAGTGGTTATGAATACCAAAGACTATGAAGCTGAGATCCTCAGACTACTTGGGGTATGCGCCAATTATCAACCTTTGGCACGTGACCCCACGGGAGAACTGCAAGACATGATCAGGGCCATGGTGTCGGATGTCAAAGAGAAGAAGTGGCTCACTCACAAGGAAGCAGAATTCCTTGTGAATACGAAACCCAGGACCCCGGCATTTTACATCTTGCCGAAGATTCACAAAGCACAGCGTCCACCCCCGGGTCCCCGATTGTGTCGGGGATCCAGTCCTTACTAGAGCCGTTATTTCAGTTTTGCCATCTTTTTCTTGAGGGAATCTGTTATAACTCAGCCCTCTTTTGTGCAGGACACCACTGACGTCCTCAATATCCTGGACTTGGTGGATTATGATCCTGAGCACCAATTTTTGATGACCATAGATATCGAATCCCTATATACCAGCATACCCCAAGACGCCACGCTGGTGGCAGCAGCGCAGGCACTTGGGGGACGCGAGTGGTTTTATAATACACCGCAGTCCTTTGTTCTGCAATGTGTGGAGATGGCCCTTACTAGAAATTTCTTTGGCTATAAGAACCAGCTATATCTACAGGTATCGGGGACCTCTATGGGGGCTACATTTGCGCCTAGTCTGGCCTGCATTTATGTCGGCCAGTTTAAGGATCATGCCTCCGACCCCTTCCAAGAGAATATTTCTCTTTGGAAGAGGTTTATCGATGATGTGCTTTGCATCTGGACTGGGCCAGAGGACAAATTGCAGGCCTTTCTACAATGGCTAATGAGGCACATAGCTGCTTGCGGTTTACATGGACCATCAACAGGCACTCGGCTGTCTATTTAGATCTGGACATTGCTGTAGTTGATAATAAACTCCACACTACTGTTCACCAAAAGCCAACCGACAGGAACTCACTGGTCCATTATTTTTCCTTCCACCCCAGAGCCTTGCTGGATAACCTTCCCGTGGGGCAATTTTTAAGATATCGCAGGAATTGCACCTCTACAATAATGTACATGGAACAATCTGAGGACCTGGTGATTAAGCTTGAAAATAGAGCCTACCCAACTAAGGTGGTGAAAAGGGCACGGAAGAGGGCTCTAAACACCCCTTGTGAGGCCTTGTTAAGAGAGGAACGAGAGGCACAAGGAGGCGTGTCTACCAGTGGTCACTACTTTCGATCCCCTGTCAACCAAAATCAGGCAGATCATTAGAAAACATTGGACACTGCAGGACACAAGTGAGACAAAGATCCCGCCCCCAAGGTTTGCATTCAGGAGAGCGCCTAACTTACGAGATCGGTTGGTCCACACCCGCCCTAGTCAGCAGAAAAAGAATCAGGTGTACCATCGGGGCACTTCCCGTGTGGGAGGTGCTCGGTGTGTGATCTTACTGAGGCAGCTAAAAGTATACATCTGGCAAGTGGTAGGACGTGGTATCTTAATAAATTCAGCAATTGTAATACCACACACGTAATCTACAGGCTCACTTGTGCTTGTGGGCTGCATTATATTGGTCTTACGTTCCGCAAAGTGAAGATGAGGATACAAGAACATATCAGTACCCTCAAGGCAGGGAAATTGATCACACGCTTGGTTCAACACTATTAGGAGAAAAAACACAAGTTTAGGGACCTGAAATGGACTGTGCTTGAGAGGATAGTGGGTGACACACATAGCCTTGAGGATATACTGGCGATGAAGGAGGCACGTTGCATCTTCACAGAGAAGGCGGACCAAGTGGGTCTGAATGACTGTATTGAGTGGAACAAAGTGGGTAGATAGATTAGTAGAGGTGGGCCAGAAATAACATCATATCACACCAATTCCTGAATCGTAGTTTGGTGGATGCATCTGGCAGACCAACAAAAAAAACACTGAAACACACAATAAATGGAGGCAAGGTGGTAGCTACTAAATACTGGTCAAGCAAGTTGAACCCATTTGGAAGCTTGAGAATTTCAGAACTGGTTCTATCCCCTTTCCTCCAGTCGCTCCAAAACCAAAAAGCCCCTCCAACAATCCCCCGTTGGCATATAAAGTGAGAAATGACATCATATCACACTTATTCCTGTATCATTGCCTAGTGGGGGGTGCATCTGGCAGACTAGCAAGGACTCACTGAAACACACAATAAATGGGAACAAGGTGGTAGCCACTAAATATCAGGCAAGCATGATGAGCCCATTTGGAAAGCCTAAGAATTCTAGAACTGGCTTCTCCAGTCGCTCCGAAACCCCAAAACACCCCTCAACAAAAACCCCCCTGTGTGGTATGCAAAGCACAGTCCTAGTATATTGAGATCTGACAGAATTTGCACAATATAGAATAAATTATATAATTTGTGGTTAGGAACATCATTGCTGTTGTTTTAAAAAATTTTTTTTTTTAAATATTTGTTCTATTGGTAAAAATAGATGCCTTTATAAATGAATGTAGTGGTGATTTTACCAGCGTAACATAGATGCCAATACACACACATTATACACTATAGAATAGGAAACATCGTTCCAATATGGCCCCCGTGGTTGAGCAGGAAGTGTGTGGAGCGCAATATGGCGCAGGGTTTTAAGCGAGGCAAAGGGTGTTGACCTACGTAACACTTCCGGGTTACAGTTTAGAAATGAACGCGCGAACGCTCTGGGAGATGTGACTGAGCACAAGACAGAGACGTCCGTGGTCGCAGTAAGAGTGAGCAAGCATGAATGGGGGCCGTGAGGATGCTCGAATATTTTAGAGAGCGAGTACGCAATCTCGCTAATTCGGGCGGAGCTTATTCAAGAGGGTGGCTAAGTTGAGTGGGGGAGCTGGGAGAGACAAGAGACAAATACATAACTAAAAGGCATCGATCACCGGCACTGTTGCAACGGTGAAACGATGGCTCTGTTGGGGTATGGTGAACCCACTAAACAGGGTGAATGTATGGATGAGAGAGAGCCGGGTTGTGAATAATAATAAGGCGTGTAGGGAACATCTAGGAGAGCAGATTAGTGTGCATTCATTAACATATGCACATATATATACCTACAGGTTGATGGGCGGCGACCTTGATTATCTCCAGGGGATGCGTGGCTAAAAGTTGTGGGCACCCCTCAATGGTGTGTTGCGGGTATGAAAGCTGACAGCAACCACCTGGTAAATATGCTTCTTCCCCAGGCTTGCATGCATTTACCTTTTGGCAAAGCTGTAAGTTACTGACTTCTATGTGTTTTCAATGGTTTGCACCATCTTTCTTTTATCGTTTGTCAATCACCACAGGCTATGCTTGAAGTACCAGTGAGGTGAAACTGGTCCCTGAGCCCTGATGAAGTTGCCCCAAGTAGATTGGCAACGAAAGATGCCGGCCTTTCCTAATTGAAATGGTCAAATACATGCCGTTCTTTTAATCTGAGGGTACTCGCGGCATCCAATAAAGTATGTACATTTGCAAGTGAGTCACACCTCATTTTAGCTTGGAGAAGCAAATTTATTTTTCTCTTTTCACGAAGGGGTCCAGTTGGCATAGAATGACACAAACACTTATAGTGCATTCTTATACACATCACTTCTTTCTTTTCTTCACCTCTTAAATTAGCACACTCTTTCTTTTTCTTTATGGTTATGAAAGTTACCAATGATGATAGTGTGGGCAAACTGGTGAGTACCAACCAGCAGCTCCCTCGGTGATGCTTACGTGAGGTACTTTCTGACCTTTCACACATTTTTTCTTCTTGGCTATATTTACAAGATGAAATGCTGATAGTGTATGACAAACAATGAAAATTGAACACTTGGATCTGGAGGTGACTGGCAAAAATATTTTTAAAAGCCAGCCCATGGGCAGAGATATTGTTAAAACTACTCCTGGTATCCGTTTAAAAGTTTTTAGTGTTCGTAATTAATCAGGTTTTGTGTATTTGCAATTTGATGAGTGGGGGGGGCAACCTGATTATTTCCCTCTTGTGCTCCTTTTTGTGTATGAACAAAGGAGGTTGCCCAACCAAAGGCTGCAGTGCTTCACTTTCAGGTGCTGGAAATGATGAGAGGGGCACCTTCCTGCGTTCTACCCGTGCCGTTCAAAATCACTGGGTGAGAAGTACAGTGCCCACCACGCGCGGTCTCCAATCACCCAGGGCAACCCACACAGCCCTGGGAGTTCACTGGGGGTACCAACAACAGTGCACCAGCCAGCCAGCACAAGAGTCCAGGTAACCACAGTGGCAGTCCTTCCCTCCACCCAGCAGGCAGCAGGTCAGCACCCTGCATATCCCAGTCCAATGACGGCCCCTCCTGGCAAGGTGCAGTCTGTAGAGCCAGCAGTCTCCTGGTTCCACGTCCCACGCAGTGTCTTCCCTTTTTCCAAGCCTCAGCTACAGCTAAAAAAACATGGGGTCACAGCCCCTTCTGTTATAGTGCACAAAGTCTTTGTTCTCTTCTGGTAGAGGGCTCTGAGCACAGTCCAAACCAGTTCCGTCCTCACTGGTGTAGTTTCCTGCAGGGGGTTCAGACAGCATTGTTCAAGGCAGACCAGGCCTATTCAGGTGCAAGGTAAATCTCCTCCCACCAGTCTATATGCAGCCCAGGTCTATTCAGCCCAGCCCTGACTCATCCCAGGAAAGGCAGGTCACACCTCAACCACCCCAGTGGCTATCTGAAAAGAATTCACATCCCCTGTCTCTGTCTCTCCAAAACCAGACAGTCAATTCACAAACCAGCAGAGGCACAAAGACACATAGCACACAGAAATGCCCACTTCTAAAAGTGGCATTTCTAAAATAGTAATAATAAATCTGCTTTCACCAATAAGCAGGATTTATCACTAAAATTTCAAACATACCAAACATGGTCACGCAACCCCTCTCATGTCAAGAATTTCCACTGAAGCCATATCAGGGAATCCCCAATGTAAACCTATGAGAGGGCAGCCTCATTGCAGTGAGAAACCAAATAGGCTGTTTGTCACTACCAGGACATGCCACACAGTAAAGGCACATGTCCTACCTTTTACCTACACAGCACCCTGCCCATTGGGCTAGCTAGGGCCTACCTTAGGGGTGACCTATATGTAGTAAAAGGGGAATTGCAGATGTGGCAAGCACTTTATATGCCACATCACGGCGGCAGTAAACTGCGCGCACAGGTTGAAAGGCTACTTCGGCGGGTGGTGCAAGCAGCGCTGCAAGCCCACCAGTAGCATTTAATTTACAAACCCTGGGTATATGGGATACCACTGTACAAGGGACTTACAGGTAAATTAAATATGCCAAACAGGTGTAGACCAATCTTACCAAGTTTACAATAGAGATCACATGCACTTTAGCACTGATTAACAGTGATAAAGTGCCCAGAGTCATAAAACCACCAACAGCAGGTAGGCAAAAAGTTCTGGGATGACCCTGCAAAAAGGGCCAAGTCCAACAAGGATAATTGTCCATTGATGCCCATTTCAGACGTTCGACTCAATTATGGCCCAGTCATAGATAGACTGATGCACCAAATAGGTCGTGACTGAAACTTCTCCTATTGTTGGCGGGACATGTTGCCTTAATGAAAATGGTTGTCCTACCTAAGCTATTGTCTTTATTAACGAATAGCCCCATATCCATCCCTGGGTACCCACTTATTCCCCACCCTCAGACACCTCTTGACCATTCCAATTTGGGTGCATGGACCTGCTGGAATATCTTGGCATACAATGGTCCTTCAGTACTCAAGAGGAGGGTTTGAGATACCAGTCCCTGACATATATTACCTCACTGCACAATGCCATTTCGCTAAATTATGGTACAACCCTGATGCCCGCATACCGTATTTACTCCTGGAACAAGACCAAATGGAGGGGGCCCCACTGGCCTCCCTGCTACCGATGAGAGTGCCCAGATCTCAAAAAGAGATCAAGACTTTTACTACCACTTGTTTGGCTTGGAAAATGTTACATCGCAGCGTTGGTGGGATTTTTTGTATTCACCAGCAATTAAGCCAGCACAGACCCCTTTATTACCCCTGACAACGGAGTGCACAGTACAAAACACCCTGCTGAGATGGCCTTGACTGCAATAGGCCAGCTATACCTTGATGGGAAGTTTCTCGCTCTAGGAGTGATTCCACAATGTTGGCTATTTTTATCTATGCATAGCTACATGACACTATCAGGACAATATTCCAGGTTTTCCGGATGAGCCGGTGGATTTTCTCCCGTTGACTCATTGTTTTGCCTGATACTACTAGATGGGTCTCTAGGTTATACACTAGCATATCATATTAAGGATCCAGATGCCCTGATCATGCCGGGTTGGCCTGGCAGGTGGAGTTTGGGGAAACTTTAACTGAAGCTCACTGGACGTTCTGCTGTACTCAAATGGACTTTGTCTCCATGAACGATAGACACAAATTACTCCATTACAAATTTCTGCACTGGGCGTATGAAACGTCTGTCTGACAGCACAGAATAGACCCTGCACATTCCCACAAGTGTGCTCGATGTGGGCAAGACTATGCAGGTTGCATCTGGCCTGGGAGTATCCACGTATACATGCATATTGGCTGAACGTTCTACAAATAGTTGGGGAAATAACAGCACACCATATAGAGGTGGATCCCCGTATTGCCCTATTGGCTTGCGTCAAACATTCTCTGCCAAATGTTCATTGCCTCACTGCAATGTTCCTGTTGCTGGTTAAAAGGAGAATAGCCTTCTCTTGAGGGAAGACCAGGGTACCCACGAGTGCAGAGTGGCTGCAAGATATGGTGATCTACATGTGACCACATTGAAACCTAGACCTTAATGCAGCATCCTACCTCGAGGCCTAAAGATAACTTGGGCCCCTATAAAGCATACCTTTCTGGCGACCGTCCAGCAGAAACAGATGAGTAAGACGGCTAGACGCTTACCTAAAATCTGGTCCCCCTACAGGTACACATTATTTTTGCATTTCTACAAGGCCTTCTCCAATTGAGAGGCTGGTGTGATGCCGAGTAACTTTCTGGGAACCCTTTTAATTCTTCTACATCATTGTCACTCAGGACCTGGCTCAGCCACTATACACCAAAACCGACTCTATCTGTTGGAACATGAGATACTGAGGACTACCCTCCTCTATGTACAACCGCTTTCTACTGCTTTTGCATGACTTGTGCCTATGTCACCGCATGATTATTAGTGATTTTTTTTGCTGTATGGTGTAAGGATTTACATTGTGGTATAAATAAACAATAAAAAAGAGAAGGAAATTCAGAAAATGTCAAAGCAGATCAGCTTGTGCCAGAGTTAATGAGACAAGACATGAGTTTACCATCAATCATAAATTTGAACATAAGGACTCTTTTGATCAACTGAGATTAAGGCCTTTATGGCACAGTTTGCACCTCTCTCTTTGTCCTAGTAATCAGGGTACTGGTTTTCTTTGATCTGGGTAAACTCGAGATGAGTCTGGGGAGGAATTCCTAATGTTAGGTTGGGGCAATCTCTTTTCCAATGTCCCAAACTGCCCACAGCAAAACATGACCACCAGAGGGGGCTTCCTCGCCTCTCCCCCATCTATTATTATGACCTACCTGTCCACATCCCTGTTCACTTTGTTCAGCTCCCCGGTACACTGTTCCCCTCGTCTTCCCTTCTACAGTCTGTTGAAATGATTGTGTATGTAAAGCCATTCATTTAGAAATGTTTGATTCTTTTTACCTTTCATGCATGGCCACAAGGTGATTGGCCACTGTGACCAACTCTGTTAGATTCTGAATTTGCCACCCAATACAGAGGGTGCACAGCAGGGTTTGTATGCCAGGCAATAATCCTTGCACAAAGCCATCTCTTACAGCTTCATCAGCTTGTTCAATAGGACAGGCCATGCCTGCATATCTTTCAAATACATCTTTTAGCTTGGCTAGGTATTGAGTCACAAATTCTCCGTGGTTCTGTTTGCAATCTGAAATCTTTCTCCAGTTTGCCTTGACTGAGCACACTTCCATTTTGGCATTCAACAGCCCATCCTTTGCCGCTAAAGCATCCTCATTTGCAGAGACTCCAAACCATTCTTCTCTATCACCCACTTCTCTCAACACCACCAATCAAACAGCTGGTTTACATCCATCAAATTTGGCATATATACTTGACATATCATCTGCAATTCTTTGCGGGATTTTGAGGCATTGTTCTGTATATTGGGAAAGTGTTTCTTAATGTTAATCAAGTTAGCAGGGGATCAATGACATGGACTGTGCTATTCTAGAGCCTACTTGCTTTATACCGTGGAGTTTTCTCCTACATTTCATCAGAGACTCCTGCTACACCTACCTAACCACCTATTGTTACTTGATTGGACTCTACTAAGACGACTCGTGTGCACAAATAAAACACATATATAAATAAGCAAAACAGCAGAGAAAAAAGCATTTTTAGATTTCACATTTTCAATTTAGCCGTGCTAATGCTGTCTGATCTGATCAGAAGGTGGAGCATTGAGACATGCTCCACCCCAGGTCCATGGAGGAGAAATGTCTCCCTTACCTTTGGCATATGGAGTCTAGTCCATCTCTCTTCTCATCTCAGGCCGAGAGTAGGCTGTTCCTGGACAACGCACAAAATTATGTTGAAGGAAAGCAGCTATGAGCCTACTTGAAGTGTAAAACAAGTTTATTAGACACAAGTAAGTGAAAATAGTGCTCTTGACGCGAAGAGAGACAGAGGTATGCGTTTCCATGTGGCCAAGCATATAGTGCTAACCCCTTCCCAAATTTACCAAATCTTTATACATTTTCCTCACATGGTTGGTCGAAGGAGGATACACTTGACAGAAACTGAAGGTTTAGAGCTCATGTGGAGGAGGAGATGTGACCTAATGGCTACAGCTGCCATCTTTGGAACTGGGGAATCAGGTTTGAATCTATGCCTCAGCTCAACATCCTGTGATTCTAGGTAATCACTTAACCTCTGCGTGACTAAACAAAAAGAAACATCTGGTTCTCAAGAAAAATATCTAGCTCTTATGCAAAGTGATCTGGTGTCCTTGGCCCAGGCTTACAATATATAGCACTGCAAAAACATATAAAAAAATAATAAAAAAGATCCGACATTGGGAGTTGTAGACGCTGAATTTGGTTGGTTGTTCATGGCATTGGGGATCCGGTAAGTAATAATTAACATGTAAAAAAACACAGTGGAAGAACCCACCATCGCTGCTGAATACTGGAGCGCCAAGGTTGCCTAGTTCTGATTCCACGTCATGCCTCTGTCTTCCACCATTTTAGACTTTCTGTCTCTATTTTGTACTGTTGCAGGTTTAATTGCATTCCTACTTTCTCTATCACTCTTTTTCTACTGTTTTCTTCTTTTTCCCTTTTCTTCCTTTCTCTCTCCTGCTCTGGGTCAAAGTTTGATCCTCAGAAATGAATGGTGGTGCCTGTTGTGTCTTGTAAATATGTATAACGGGACCCTTCTGGTCCCTGATGGACTCCGCAGAAGAATGACGTAATCGTCTGGGTGTGTCTGGGTATGGTTAATAAAGTTCATGAAGCAATGCGTAAAGTTAGTTAACGGTTGCACTCTGAAGAATAAAGACGTGCACTACAGAGCCTCGTATGTGGTGTGGTCATTTGCATGCGACTGGGCGTGTTGCAAAGGGAAAGAGAAAATGACTGCGTCACTTCGAGAAGGGAAAATGGATGCCCCAAAAGTTCCAGAAATCCTCCAGCCATGCCCACAAGACCAAGTGGTGACACCAATTGAGGTAAGTGGAAACTAAACGAAGTCGATTGTCATCGAATTCATCTTCCAAAGGATCCTCAATGTCATTGTCGAGCGACAGTGAAGAAGATGGCTGTGCGATGATGGTGTTGAATGGTGAACGTCAGGAACATGTGGGTTCTCAATAATGTAAATAACAATTGTCTTATTTCTCGCTTTACAAGGGATGAACCCCCGACTTCTTCAGGGCTAAGGAAGTATGCAAAAAGATTTTCAACGAAGCAGTTCTGCCAGAAGATGGGTTTGGAATAATTTTAAAGGGGGTTACGTTCTGTTTTGTAACCCACCATTGTCTGCATACAATACAGTTTAAAATATCGTAATAAATGCGCGCATGGGTTTCCACAAAATACACTATGAGTTGAATACTCAATTTTCATGTCACCATATTACTAGGGTGCTCACATATATATGCATTATTACTCTTCCATACCACAACCCTTGTATTTGTATACTGCCTTAGCCCTGAAGAAGTCGAGGGTTCATCCCTTGTAAAGCTACGAAACACGTGTTGGCTAGGAACGCAAGCAACTGACTGGGGTGTATAAAGACACCGTCCACAGAAGAGAAAGAAATAAAATAACCACGAAACTAAAGAAGACAATTGTTATTTACATTATTACTAATTGTTTATATACTCTCAGCGTGTGCAGGGGATTAGTGGTTTCTTTGCATGTGGCCGTCTGACCACACATTAGGATATATGGTGGTTTTCCCTACCTTTTTGCACCGCACCTGATTTCAACTGCAACATATTTCTATGCGAAACGCCTTGGAGCGCCACACACCTATACTATACCACCGAGAATGCTGCAACATGTGGGTTCGGCTTAATGAGATGAAAGTCCAAGTCCAAGCGAGATCACCATGTTAAACAACCACATTTCTTTGGACATTGCCCCAAGATCACACTAAAGTTGAATGGTTGTTCCATACCTTTTATCTTCGATAGTGGTGCATTGATAAACATCGTGCTGGCAGAGAAGTACAATGAACTGTCACCGGTGCCCCGTCTCACATCTCCGAAGACAAAGGTATACACATGGGCTGCACCCACGTCATTGTGAAGTCAAGGATGATTTGTAGCAACCATGCAACACAAGAAGACGAAGGTACAAGCACAAATTCATGTTCTTCAATGTACTTCGTCACATGCATGTTTTCTCAGTTTCAGTACTGCTGCAGATATGGGTCTGATTTCCATCAACTGTAACATAAATGCACATGCAGACATAGTAAGTCAGTTCCCATCATTGTTTAATGGAGTAAGAAAGCTTAAGACCATGAAAGTGCAACTTTTCTTCAATGAGGGCATTCACCCTGTTGCTCAATGACATTGTTGAATTGCTTTTCACTTGCAGGACGCTGTTTAGAAAGAACTGGAAACACTGTTAAAACATGATATCATTGAACGCTCTACTGGTCTTACACCATGGGTTTCACCCATAGTAGTAGTGACCAAAAAAGGACAGTGTAGGGGCCGTGCGCATCTGCATTAACATGTGCCAAGCTAACAAAGCAATTGAGAGAGAACAACATCCTGGTCCACAAATAGCAGATATGATTACACAGCTGAATGGTGCTGAACTCTTTTCTCATCTCGTTCTGATCAAGGGGTAACATCAATTCAAACTGGAGAAAAACTGCAGGTACATTACCATCTTTTTAACCCATATTGGCTTGTTCAGATATAAAAGACTACGTTTTGGGGTGTCAGCTGCAGATCTTTTTCAAGATGTCATTCTCCACATAATACAGCCTGTCACACGTGCTTTTAATTATAGTGATGATATACTGGAATTTGGTGCCACTCAAAAAGAACATGGCAAAGCCCTTACACAAGTATGCTGCTTGCTGGCTGATTCTGGTCTTACTTTGAACACAGAAAAGTGTGAGTTTTACAAAACGTGGCTCAAATTCTTTGGACATATTTTCTTTGCAAAGGGAATGACACTAGATCTGGCTAAAGTACAAGCCTTGTCACCCACTACTCCATCACAAGATGTGACAATGCTGCAATCCTTACTTGCATTGGCAAGTTACTGTTCCAGATATATTCATGATTTTGCCACAGTCAGTGCCTCATTAAGAAACTTGCAAAAACAACAATTGATGGACAGAATGCAGAACAATGTCGTACATTCACCCCAGTACAGAGATCTGGGCCTAAATCCATCGTTTTTTTGCTCACCATGCCATTCCAGTTTGGACCCAGCCATATGCAAATCAGTCTTGACCCTGCACCCAATGGGAACAGTCCAGCCTGAACTGCCAGGCCAAGTCCTAACTGGACTGGAAACAAGCATCCTAGGACCGGTTTCGGGCTTTCAGCCCTCATCAGCCAGGATAGCTTGACTCCAGTGGCATGGAGAGCACGGGACCCACGTCTGGGCATACCCGTCCCACTCGGGGTGACAAATGCAAAAACAACAATTGATGGACAGAATGCAGAACAATGTCGTACATTCACCCCAGTACAGAGATCTGGGCCTAAATCCATTGTTTTTTTGCTCACCATGCCATTACAGTTTGGACCCAGCCATATGCAAATCAGTCTTGACCCTGCACCCAATGGGAACAGTCCAGCCCGAACTGCCAGGCCAGGTCCTCCCTAGACTGGAAACAAGCATCCTAGGACTGGTTCCGGGCTTTCAGCCCTCATCAGCCAGGATAGCTTGACTCCAGTGGCATGGAGAGCACGGAACCCACGTCTGGGCATACCCGTCCCACTCGGGGTGACAAATGCAAAAACAACAATTGATGGACAGAATGCAGAACAATGTCTTACATTCACCCCAGTACAGAGATCTGGGCCTAAATCCATCGTTTTTTTGCTCACCATGCCATTCCAGTTTGGACCCAGCCATATGCAAATCAGTCTTGACCCTGCACCCAATGGGAACAGTCCAGCCCGAACTGCCAGGCCAGGTCCTCCCTGGACTGGAAACAAGCATCCTAGGACCGGTTTCAGGCTTTCAGCCCTCATCAGCCAGGATAGCTTGACTCCAGTGGCATGGAGAGCACGGGACCCATGTCTGGGCATACCCGTCCCACTCGGGGTGACAAATGCAAAAACAACAATTGATGGACAGAATGCAGAACAATGTCGTACATTCACCCCAGTACAGAGATCTGGGCCTAAATCCAACGTTTTTTTGCTCACCATGCCATTACAGTTTGGACCAAGCCATATGCAAATCAGTCTTGACCCTGCACCCAATGGGAACAGTCCAGCCCGAACTGCCAGGCCAGGTCCTCCCTGGACTGGAAACAAGCATCCTAGGACCGGTTTCAGGCTTTCAGCCCTCATCAGCCAGGATAGCTTGACTCCAGTGGCATGGAGAGCACGGGACCCACGTCTGGGCATACCCGTCCCACTCGGGGTGACAAATGCAAAAACAACAATTGATGGACAGAATGCAGAACAATGTCTTACATTCACCCCAGTACAGAGATCTGGGCCTAAATCCATCGTTTTTTGCTCACCATGCCATTCCAGTTTGGACCCAGCCATATGCAAATCAGTCTTGACCCTGCACCCAATGGGAACAGTCCAGACCGAACTGCCAGGCCAGGTCCTCCCTGGACTGGAAACAAGCATCCTAGGACCGGTTTCAGGCTTTCAGCCCTCATCAGCCAGGATAGCTTGACTCCAGTGGCATGGAGAGCACAGGACCCACGTCTGGGCATACCCGTCCCACTCGGGGTGACAAATCCAAAAACAACAATTGATGGACAGAATGCAGAACAATGTCGTACATTCACCCCAGTACAGAGATCTGGGCCTAAATCCATTGTTTTTTTGCTCACCATGCCATTCCAGTTTGGACCCAGCCATATGCAAATCAGTCTTGACCCTGCACCCAATGGGAACAGTCCAGACCGAACTGCCAGGCCAGGTCCTCCCTGGACTGGAAACAAGCATCCTAGGACCGGTTTCAGGCTTTCAGCCCTCATCAGCCAGGATAGCTTGACTCCAGTGGCATGGAGAGCACAGGACCCACGTCTGGGCATACCCGTCCCACTCGGGGTGACAAATGCAAAAACAACAATTGATGGACAGAATGCAGAACAATGTCGTACATTCACCCCAGTACAGAGATCTGGGCCTAAATCCATTGTTTTTTTGCTCACCATGCCATTCCAGTTTGGACCCAGCCATATGCAAATCAGTCTTGACCCTGCACCCAATGGGAACAGTCCAGCCCGAACTGCCAGGCCAGGTCCTCCCTGGACTGGAAACAAGCATCCTAGGACCGGTTTCGATCTTTCAGCCCTCATCAACCAGGATAGCTTGACTCCAGTGGCATGGAGAGCACGGGACCCACGTCTGGGCATACCCGTCCCACTCGGTGTGACAAATGCAAAAACAACAATTGATGGACAGAATGCAGAACAATGTCGTACATTCACCCCAGTACAGAGATCTGGGCCTAAATCCATCGTTTTTTTGCTCACCGTGCCATTCCAGTTTGGACCCAGCCATATGCAAATCAGTCTTGACCCTGCACCCAATGGGAACAGTCCAGCCCGAACCTGGCCTGGCAGTTCTGGACTGTTCCCATGGGGCACAGGGTCAAGACTGATTTGCATATGGCTGGGTCCAAACTGGGGTGGCGTAGTGGGCAAAAGAACGATGGATTTAACCCAGATCTTTTGACTGGGGGAGAATGTTTGCATTGTCAGCATTCCGTCCATCATTTGTTTGCTGTAACACTTTTCGCCTAAGTGGGATGGGTATGCCCAGACGTGGGTCCCTTGCTCACTGTGCCACTGGATTCAAGCTAGCCTGGCTGAAGAAGGGTGACATACCCTGAAACTGGTCCCAGGATGCTTGTTTCCGGTCCAGGGAGGACCTGGCCTGGCAGTTCGGTCTGGACTGTTCCCATGGGGCACAGGGTCAAGACTGATTTGCATATGGCTGGGTCCAAACTGGGGTGGCGTAGTGGGCAAAAGAACGATGGATTCAACCCAGATCTTTTGACTGGGGAGAATGTTTGCATTGTCAGCATTCCGTCCATCATTTGTTTGCTGTAACACTTTTCGCCCTAAGTGGGATGGGTATGCCCAGACGTGGGTCCCTTGCTCACTGTGCCACTGGATTCAAGCTAGCCTGGCTGAAGAAGGGTGACATACCCTGAAACCGGTCCCAGGATGCTTGTTTCCGGTCCAGGGAGGACCTGGCCTGGCAGTTCGGTCTGGACTGTTCCCATGGGGCACAGGGTCAAGACTGATTTGCATATGGCTGGGTCCAAACTGGGGTGGCGTAGTGGGCAAAAGAATGATGGATTTAACCCAGATCTTTTGACTGGGGGAGAATGTTTGCATTGTCAGCATTCCGTCCATCATTTGTTTGCTGTAACACTTTTCGCCCTAAGTGGGATGGGTATGCCCAGACGTGGGTCCCTTGCTCACTGTGCCACTGGATTCAAGCAAGCCTGGCTGAAGAAGGGTGACATACCCTGAAACCGGTCCCAGGATGCTTGTTTCCGGTCCAGGGAGGACCTGGCCTGGCAGTTCGGTCTGGACTGTTCCCATGGGGCACAGGGTCAAGACTGATTTGCATATGGCTGGGTCCAAACTGGGGTGGCGTAGTGGGCAAAAGAATGATGGATTTAACCCAGATCTTTTGACTGGGGGAGAATGTTTGCATTGTCAGCATTCCGTCCATCATTTGTTTGCTGTAACACTTTTCGCCGTAAGTGGGATGGGTATGCCCAGACGTGGGTCCCTTGCTCGCTGTGCCACTGGATTCAAGCTAGCCTGGCTGAAGTAGGGTGACATACCCTGAAACCGGTCCCAGGATGCTTGTTTCCGGTCCAGGGAGGACCTGGCCTGGCAGTTCGGTCTGGACTGTTCCCATGGGGCACAGGGTCAAGACTGATTTGCATATGGCTGGGTCCAAACTGGGGTGGCGTAGTGGGCAAAAGAACGATGGATTTAACACAGATCTTTTGACTGGGGGAGAATGTTTGCATTGTCAGCATTCCGTCCATCATTTGTTTGCTGTAACACTTTTCGCCCTAAGTGGGATGGGTATGCCCAGACGTGGGTCTCTTGCTCACTGTGCCACTGGATTCAAGCTAGCCTGGCTGAAGAAGGGTGACATACCCTGAAACCGGTCCCAGGATGCTTGTTTCCGGTCCAGGGAGGACCTGGCCTGGCAGTTCGGTCTGGACTGTTCCCATGGGGCACAGGGTCAAAACTGATTTGCATATGGCTGGGTCCAAACTGGGGTGGCGTAGTGGGCAAAAGAACGATGGATTTAACCCAGATCTTTTGACTGGGGGAGAATGTTTGCATGGTCAGCATTCCGTCCATCATTTGTTTGCTGTAACACTTTTCGCCCTAAGTGGGATGTGTATGCCCAGACGTGGGTCCCTTGCTCACTGTGCCACTGGATTCAAGCTAGCCTGGCTGAAGAAGGGTGACATACCCTGAAACCGGTCCCAGGATGCTTGTTTCCGGTCCAGGGAGGACCTGGCCTGGCACTCGGTCTGGACTGTTCCCATGGGGCACAGGGTCAAGACTGATTTGCATATGGCTGGGTCCAAACTGGGGTGGCGTAGTGGGCAAAAGAACGATGGATTTAACCCAGATCTTTTGACTGGGGGAGAATGTTTGCATTGTCAGCATTCCGTCCATCATTTGTTTGCTGTACCACTTTTCGCCCTAAGTGTGATGGGTATGCCCAGACGTGGGTCCCTTGCTCACTGTGCCACTGGATTCAAGCTAGCCTGGCTGAAGAAGGGTGACATACCCTGAAACCGGTCCCAGGATGCTTGTTTCCAGTCCAGGGAGGACCTGGTCTGGCAGTTCGGTCTGGACTGTTCCCATGGGGCACAGGGTCAAGACTGATTTGCATATGGCTGGGTCCAAACTGGGGTGGCGTAGTGGGCAAAAGAACGATGGATTTAACCCAGATCTTTTGACTGGGGGAGAATGTTTGCATTGTCAGCATTCCGTCCATCATTTGTTTGCTGTATCATTAAGAAACTTGGCAAAAAAGAACAGTGTTCAAGTGGTCACCTGAATGTGACTGAAGCTTTAAGAAAATCAAACATGCAATTGAAAACGCTAATGAAATGACCTATTTTGATCCAAAACTTCATACTGAGATTGTAGTAGATGCCAGCCCAGTGGGGTTGGATGCAGTCCTTGCCCTGAATACTGGGCACAACAATGGTCAAAGGCACATTATGGCTTATGCGAGCTGGAGTCTGTAGCAGACTCAAAGTGCTTATTTCCACCCTGAGAAAGAATGTCTAGCTGTAGTGTGGGCTTGTGAACACTTCCATGTGTTTCTATGCACAAAACACTTCACCCATGACACTGACCACCAAGTTTTACTTACCATTTTTGGGAATCCGAAAGCCAAGATGCCCCCTCATATCGAGAGGTGGGGGTTACGATTGCAAGAGTATGATTACACTATTGTGCATGGGCCAGGGAAAGGTAAAAATCCTGCTGACTGCTTTTCACATGCGCCAGTACAGTGTCACAGTAAAACGTCTAAATCAGCTGAGGCCTTTGTTAACTTCATAGTCAAATCAAGCACACTTGCAGCTCTTTCAGTGGAGCAAATTCTTGCTGCTACAAATACAGATCAAGATGTGTGTGTTCTCAAAGATATTATTGCCCAGCAATCCTGGAAGAAGCACACTTACCTTCTTATGGATGACTTTAAATACCAAAAGTTTAAAAATGTGAGCGAGGAACTCTGTCACACAAGAACGCATTATATTACGAGGTTCGAGATTTGTCACTCCAGAGAGCCTGGGACAGCAAGTCATTGAACTAGCCCATGAGGGCCATCGTGGCATTGTTGCCACTAAGAGAGCTCTTCGAGACCATGTGTGGTTTCCTCGCCTTGATGAAATAGTTGGAAGAGAAATTAAAGGCCTGTCATTTGTGCAACTGCTTGTCTCCCAAAACAATGCAGCATCCACTAGTTATGTCTCATCTCCCGAAGCAGGTGTGTGGGAGAGGATTGCAGTTGATTTCTTTGAACCCCTTAACAATGGACATCATCTAATGGTAGTTGTTGATGAGTACTCACGATTTCCCCTGGTGGAAGACCTGTCGTCAACCACACATGACAGAGTAATTGGGATATTAAATGACATTTTTGCAACATGAGGTGTCCCACCCATTCTTAAGTCTGACAATGGCCCACCGTTCAACAGCCAAGAGTTCAAAAAGTTTTTCACTAACATAAATGTCAAACATCAGAAAAGCACTCCTCTGTAACCACAGGATCACGGCGTTGTCGAACGCTTCATGGGAACCCTAAAGAGAGTAGTTCAGCGCTCTGCGCTAGAAGGAAGTGATTTCAACTCGGCCCTATGTTCAGCCCTTTGTGCCTACCGACCAACTCACCATTCCACTACAGGTGAAAGCCCTGCCACCTTGATGTTTGGGAGAGCCATGGGAACCAAACTGCTGCAATGAACCACTCATAGGTCGACAGATGCGGGCGAGATCCATACAACGGATTCCTTGCATAACTCCAGAATTAAGACATATGCTTATAAAGGCCGATGTGCTCAGGACACGGTTTTCAAGGAAGGAGAACGGGTCCTTGTCAAGCAAAAACAGAAACGCAGGTCTGATGCTCTGTTTGATATGAACCCCTGAGGGTTGCGACGAGCAAAGGACATATGGTGACCGCTCAACATCCCGGAAAGTCCATCACAAGGATTGGTCACATTCCAAGCACCTACCTCGATGTTCGTCGGCTCTGTTGTGTGTTTCTCACATGACCCATTGTTGTTTTCCCTATGTGAGCCTAGTCATACATGTTGTAGGTATTTCGGTTTTGCACATGTTACTAAATATCATGCTTGCTTTGTGCCACATTGTATTTTCACACAGAATAAGCACATGTTTTCGCATTTTATTCTTTTCCTGGGATCTAGTCTGAACAGCCTAAGCATGGTCAAATAACATTGCCCTTTCTAGACATAATAGGAGAATGCTACTGCTGTTTTGAATACACATATCTTGTCATATAACTAGGGACAGGGGTGCTGGAAAACAACTGACTCAACAAGCAAAGGTCCTGAGACAAGAGCGCTGTGTCAGCCGAGATGTAGAACATCCACCTAAGTATGCTAAGGTAGGGGTCTGCCACCGAACCCAGAGATCTATAATCTATAACCGCTTAGCTTTAGTGGTGGGGGAGGGTTTAGGCAGAGCTGCCAGATAACATGACAGGGCTCTTTATTGTATATGGCTTATTAACCATGTTTATGGCATTATTGACATGTATCTGTTTTATAATTGTGGTGCAATTATTGCATTTTAGAGCATGATAGTTAAAATAGGCATTGTAAACCTCCTTCAACTCTTTTTTATCTTATTGTGGACAACTATGAGTGAGAGAGCAAAAGGGTGTGTCCTGTTACCACGATTGCCGAAAGGGTCTAGAGTGTTGTGTTCTGGCGTGCCAAATCATTTGTTTCTCTGGAAAGGTTAGGAGAGCAAGTGAGGCACTATAGCTAGTCAGACTCGGGCTGATAGATACTGAGGTGGTATGGTGGCTCAGTCTCCTACTTACTGATGTTCTATGGTCCCAAGCATAGTTCTGTTCCTGAGCAGAATCCCTGCAACAGCTCTAGTTGTCAGAAGTGAAACTTTCCCACCTGAAAGTCCGGAGAGCCCACCTCCTATGCCTACCTCTGTGTCCCTGGTGCCTGAGGGAGGCCCTGCTCCTCCGCTTCATCAACCTCACACGACTAGGACTGTAAGACTGGTTCAAGCACCTCGAGGACTCATTGAGGAACTATGATATATATGTGTAATATTTGTACTTTTTAATTAACAGAGATGGAGATGTAGTGTCTTGTAAATATGTATAGCGGGTCCTTTCTGGTCCTTGATGGACTCCGTAGAAGAATGATGTAATCGTCTGGGTGTGGTTTATAAAGTTCATGATACAATGCGCACAGTTAGTTAAAAGTTGCACTCTGAACAATAAAGACGTGCACTACAGAGCTCTGTGTGTGGCGTGGTCATTTGCATGCTACCGGGCTGTGGAGGACGCTATAGTACCCACGACCAACAAGCACAGATTAAGCACTCTTGCTTTGATGTCGATGCACAGATGTACAACAAATCAGCCCTTTGAACACAATATGCATGAGGTAGGGTATTTCAGCACAACCCAGAAATTATGTATTGTATCTAGAAGTGTTGGCTCATACAAAGAGTTTCCACCTCAAGTACCGAAGGGCTATCTTTTAATGATAAAGGGTCCTTGAATGCCTGCATTATGCCAAGGAGTAGAAAAGCAAAAGAATGTTACTGGTATTGTGTAGGATACAGGGAGGATCCAGGTATACATAACTGCAATATTTGCACTCCAGCTGATTCCCTCATCACTCGTATATTTTGTTTTTGCTACTTGCTCTTTCAGAAATTGTAACCCAACATCATGTTTATATTCGTAACATTAGGACCCAGATCCACACCAGATTTTGAAGGATAAACCCAAAATGTGAAAGTTTCCCTTGGACTGATTTTCAAGCTGGTCAGAGACTGTGGGTCTCATTTAGAGTTTAGCGGATGGGACACTCTGTCAAAACATGGCGGACATTCTGTCAGCCATATCACAAGTGTCACAGTCTATAATGCACTTGTAATAAGCCAGATGCAACATACACTACATTTGCGACGGAGTATCCTGTCTGTCAAATGCTAAATAAGGCTCTATGTAAATTACACCTGTATACATTATTTGTACGGACATGTATCTCAAGTGGATATCCTGGTAATATGGTTCAACTGTCACTTAATATTCATTTAAAGTGAGGTCATTGTCAATATTTGACCCCTCCTTCACCACAGTCATTTTCCAATGTGTGTCTGACTTGTTGCTTTAGTAAGAGCTTTATGTTCTATATCATCCTACTTTCCCTGACACTGTCAATTTTCTCTCAGCTAAGATGCAAAGTGAAGCAATATATTCTACAACACTGCATGGACCGTGTGCATTATTCCGATAGTCAAGATAGCATTTGCAAGGCAAGTAATGCACAAGTCTTACTTTTATCATGCAGAAGTTGCGTGATTTCATTCACTCTTTTATTTGTATATCATCTTTGCACTGTACACATTAATAGCAGTATGTTAACGTTTTCATGTAAACTTTACAGCTACCTCCCAAGCATGTAATAATGAATTCTAAAGGAAAAGGCGGGAGGCTTACCTCCTTTCAATAGATATAGAAGACAAGATAATGTGGTCTGTTCACCCATCTTCCAGAGCCAGAGAGTAATTATTATCTTTTTGCCTCGGATGTTCCTGCGAAGAGGTCTTGATCCATGAAGCTCAATTGTTCAAGAGAAAAAGGTTTACCTAAAAAATCAAGCGTAGGTTCCCTTTGCAGCTTTAAAAGCACTTCCATGGCCACTTATGTTCTGTAAGTTTTGGAGTTAAAAACTCAGAAGAGGCTTAATTTATTACTCTATATGAAACGGCATAAGCCTGCTTAGATGATCCCTCAGGGTCGGGTTGAGCCAACACCATGTTTCAGAAGAATATCGCATAGGCAGATATGATGAGCAGAGGTAGGCTAGGATAGAGTTACTCAAATTTACACTAATTTTAAACAAGATTTTATCCATCCTACTTCCACAAATTATTGTGAACACCTACACGTTCATTCTGTGCGTGGCTGTAAAACTTCAAAAAAGAGCAGCATTGTTTAATACTATTAATGCACAGTAAAAGTGCATACAACAAACACCACTGCTCCTAAAAACAACGTTTCACTGTATCAATATTTCCGCATGCTCCACCTGGTACTACAACTGCATGTGATTGTACTGCATGTGCAATCGTCTTACATGCACTAAACACCTAGAAATAGCATTTCGCAACCAGTAGGCTATTTGAGTTGAAGTTAAGCCAGGTTTTCTGGCCACCTGATGATGAAGACAACACCCAAAGCCAGATACAAGAATTGGTTGATGAACACAGACAAGTTGAACGCAATGTCCACTTACTGTTGAGCTAGGAAAGGATATCAAGAAAAGATGGAGAACTCTCACGAGGCCCGTGAGAGGGACCGTGACAAGACGCTGCTAGGATCAGGAGTGCGGCCACTGGTGACCAATCAGCACCTCAACTGTAATTGAGAACTTGGAAGGAGAGAGTCGTATTAATCTTGCCTCCCCTGGGTCTGGTTGGGGTCCTAGATGCTGTAGAGTAGGTAGGAACCTCAGAGGAGCAGTGCGATTGGTGTAGTTTACATAAACGATTCACTGATAGAATATCGATGATATAAATATCGATGTTCAAAATATCGAAAAAAATATAGACTAAAAAAATATCGACTCCCATACCTAAACAGGTAAGTACAAAAATATTGAATCAAAAATATTGATGTAAAAATATAGACTAAAAAAATATCGATTAAAATATATATATAAATAAAATAATATATATAAAATATATAAAATATTAATATTAATTTTAACAAAATAAATTAAATTTAATATACATTTTAACAAAATATAACAAATAAACTTAATAAAAAAAGATAATCACACAAACATAATAATTTATACATATATATATATTTACTTTAAAATAATTAATAAACTATTATCTTTAATTTATTTTAAAAGTTTAAAATTATATAACAATAATATATATATATATATATATATATATATATATATATATATATATAAATAATTTAAAATATAAAAAAACATTCTATAATAAATGTAAACATTAAACTATTAAAAAATATTTAAACTTAAATATCCCAATACAATCAGTGCAACAGTAGAGAAAGTGTTCGATAGCGGAATAATTAAATTTATTATTCCAAATCCAGTGAGTGCAACTGTAGGGAAAGTGTGGGATAGCGGAGGGGTAAAAATTACTATTCCCACTCCAGTGAGAGCAACAGTAGGGAAAGTGTTGGATAGCAGAGGGGTAAAAATTACTATTCCCACTCCAAAAAGTGCACCAGTAGGGAAAGTGTTGGACAGCGGAGGGGTAAACATTACTATTCCCACTCCAGTGAGAGCAACAGTAGGGAAAGTGTTCTATAGCGGAGGGGAACAAATTACTATACCCACTCCAAAGAGTGCAACAGTGGGGAAAGTGTTGGATAGCGGAGGGGTAAAAATTCCTATTCCCACTCCACTGAATGCAATAGTAGAATAACTGCTGGATAGCGGAGGGGTAACATTTTTTATTCCCACTCCAGTGAATGCAACAGTAGGGAAAGTGCTGGATAGTGGAGAGGTAAACATTACTATTCCCTCTCCAGTGAGTGCAACAGTAGAGAAAGTGTTGGATAGCGGAGGGGTAAAAATTACTATTCCCACTCCAGTGAGTGCAACAGTAGAGAAAGTGTTGGATAACGGCGGGGTAAATATTACTATCCCAACTCCAGTGAGTGCAACAGTAGGGAAAGTGTTGGATACTGGAGGGGTAAAAATTACTACTCCCACTCCAGTGAGTGCAACAGTAGGGAAAGTGTTGGATAGCAGAGAGGTAAAAATAACTATCCCCACTCCAGTGAGTGCAACATTAGGGAAAGTGTTGGATAGCGAAGAGACAAAAATTACTATTCACACTCAAACAGTTAAAACAAAAAATAAAAAACATTACAAATCATAAAAATAAATAAACAATATTTAGAAATGAAAAATCAAATATATTAAATATATAAAAAGAAAAAATATTATAATAATAATTACATATAAAAAAACTACAACTAATATATAATATAAAATAATAAATAAATGTATTTAAAAAAAATCTTTTAAACTAGAAAATATTTACCAACAAATAAATTAATTAATACATAAATGTATTTATTGTGTTTCCTACCCTATAACACCACACCAATAACAAAACACTTCAACATGTTTAATTAAGTTCCCTCCCAAAATTAACATAATTAATAATCAATGTAAAAAATATTATTAATAAAAAAAACTAATAAACAGTAATTGATTACACACACTTTAACACTATGATATTCACAACACACCCAAATTGAACTCTAAAATAATAAAACACAATTAAAACTTATTTATAAATTCAAAACTATTACTATTAACAACTAATAATAAAGTACTTAAAATCTATTTAGTACCCTTTACCCCTTTAAAAGTAAAAACAACGGACAAAAAAATAAACAATTACCCAAAATAAATATCAAATAATTAACATTAATCAACAACTATATGTAATTAATTAAATACAAATTACTTCCCACCCTTTACTCCTGTAAACACCAAAATACACACCTAAAATTAATTACACAATTACCATGATTAAATACCAATTAATTAATTAAAATTAATTAACATCCTATTATTAATTCGTCAATTAAAAATAAATTACTTCCCACCCTTAACACCTATAAACATCACAACACACACCTAAAATTAATTACACAATTACCATACTTAATTACCAATTATTTAATTTAAATTAATTAACACCAATTATTAATTAATTAATAATAAATTACTTTACACATTTAACACTATAACATCTCAATTAAACAAATATTAATGAATAAAAAATAATCAATACATTTATTATAATTAAATTACTTCCCACCCACAACCTGCTACAGAACTAAAAATGCAAAATTCTAATAAATAAAAAATTAATAACTACTAAAAATGTAACACATATATTAAAAATACAAACAATTCTAATACAAAACAATACAACACATACATATAAAATATATACTAAAATACATAACATTAATAAACAAATGATATTTTTAACAACTATATTTTTGCAAACAATATTTTTAAATTCGATATTACTTACCTTAAGTTGATATTCTTGACCACGATATTCTTGCTGTCGATATTTCTGACCAACGATATTTACAACTCGATATTTGTGCAACTCAATATTTTTTATTCGATATTCTGTCTCTGCACCTACATAAACATTATTGAACCATCATGCAGAGGTAACATAATAACGGCTCATAGTGGGCAGGGCAGTAATGACAAACCACACGTTTCCGCTGTACTATTTGTGCTGTCACATGCGTTTTTGCCCCACAGGTATCACCAGTAGTTTTATCTATGGCGAAAACGCTGAGGAAACAGGTGCACCATGCAGTTTTCTTTTAGGGTACGCCTAAACATTCCAGTTGTCCACATTCTTATGGATAAAACCTGACATTAGATGGTAAATCTACCTAGGTAAAACCATGACAGTGAAGTAGCAACATTATCTGCAGGGTGCTGTTAAGATCAGATTATCCTGTGGGTGCCAGTGTAGGGGATTGCTGTACAATCACCACACACTAATCACCACACCCCTGTGTAGGTAGCTTCCGCCATCGCCATTCAGAGGACACAGATGGGATGAGCGATTCCCAGTATGCAGCTATCTGCATTTATTCATTGGAAAACCATCCAATCAATCTGAATCCGGTCAGGCAATTTTAATTGCACCTTCTCCAGAAAATAATACAAGGATCATAAAACTGCCTCACTCGGAACCACCTTTGGTTGGTTTGAAAGCAGCTACTCTGAAGGAAATGTTAGATGTTACTAAGACAATGAATCTTATTCAATATCCTTCTTGCTTTCTTTGTCAAGTCCCCATTATTACAGAAGTTGTTAAGAGTTCATCTTGACTATTTCAGAGGCCCTTAAAAAACTAGGGTGATCCTTTCATCAATAGCCTCACTGGACACAGAAACTTGTTTTAATTACTGACCAATATCTAACACCCCGCTCCCTCATGTAAACCCTAGGTAGAGGATGAGGATAATTGTTGTTGAAATTGTGAGCATTTTAAAATTACAAATATGGACCCTCATTCATATGTGAAACCATGCCATTGCTGCATAGGGGGGGCTCGGGTTTATTCTATTCCAGTGCCTCGTTTTATTATGCCTTTGTCACCATGTCTGATGTCTGACTTAATCATTCTAAATGGGATTTTACTAGTTCTAGCCAGGCTTTAGGTTGTAAATGTACATATTAATCAATTCACAGCAGCAAAACCCCCGTGAATCTAACCTTGTTGGCTATTTTCATGTGCATACATGAATATTTTTCAATAACATTTTATAATCGTACTTTTGTTACCAATATTCTTGTTAATTTTTCTCTCAACACTCAAAGTAGGTCAATGAATTCAGTTATCAAGCTTCAATTCTGTACGCAATGGACTTCTAAAATATCCCGTCAAATAAAAACAAATAGATCAACAATCATATACTGGATAAAAAGAGACAAAAGGGCAATCAGGAACTTGATAGTATGAGGATGGGGGAAATTCATAATAAGGAATAGTCCTGTATTAAAATGTAATTATGGGTGGTTAAGTACTTTTTATCTCCATAGAGCATTTTCAAATAAATAGTTCTAAAGAGAATACTAATATTTTTCAAATATCTGGAATTTTTCCAGAGGACCTAAAGAATTCCTTTCCAAATGATAACCGATAAACTTTTTCGCTGCTTCACCGGGGGCAAATAATTATAGACTTTCCAAATGTGTGTTATAGTGTAATGTCAAAACAATTGCATGTATATTTATCTAAGGTGGAATTGAAGGATCTAAGCTCGAAAATGATTGGGTGCCAATTAAGTGGTGTTGCTATATTTAAAATACATTTGAATTGGCTGCAAACGTCTTTAAAGAAGACATTCATTTTGGGGCAATCAAAAAATACAATTGATTATGTAAGCCAATGTTGCTTTGACTGTGCGAGCGATGTACAGCTGTCCTTAACTTTACTTTTATGAATGTGCTGGTGTCAATATTGTTATACTAGGAAGAAGTAAAGTGTATTTTATGTTTGCTGAGTTAGATGCACATTTTGTTTACCAATCCTTCATTCCATTTTTAGCTATATTCAGAAACAGCGGCGGCTCCTCCGCAATGGTGGAGAAGCGTCGCCCCACTGCCTTGCTCAGAGACAGCAGGTGAAAAATAAAACGTTGTTCTATCATAATTTTATTTTTCATTTGCCGACTATGAGCCAGCGCGTGCAGGGATGGGCGGTGCCGAGGCATGGGAGGGAGAGGAGGAGTGCTATGTGCACTAAGTTCTAAGTGCTCATGTTTGTTTCCCCGTCCGCCCCAGGCCGGCCAAACACACATGCACACTTACGTTTCTCCAACCCGGCTGCATTGAACAGCCGGGCTGGAGAAACCTCACAGACTCCCCGTCCTGAGCAGAACGTCTTTTCGGCCGCCCTCAGGCCAATTCCGTGCTTCTCTCATAGCATGAGAGCAGTGCGGGGATTGCACAGGGAGTCTGTCCCAGGGGCTGCTGAGACCAGGAGGAGCACAGGAAGCGCAACGCGGGAGGCGGACGGCAGCCGGCAGCCGGCAGACTAAGGTAAGTTCTTTTATTTTAATATTATTTTATTACCTCCCCCCTGACCTACCCCTACCGCGTTCCCCGTCCCACGTTCCCTCCACCAGCCCTACCACCTTTTGTTTGTGGAGCCCGCCATTGTTCAGAAACCTTGGAGTTTCATCACACATCAGATAAAAAAGACCAGCATGTGTACTGCTATTTTCACTGAATTATTGCTCTCAGAGGATTGAGTAGTAGGACTAGAAGAGGTACCATAGCTGATGTATTCTGAATATATTGTTTTTATACTTATATATTGATTACGGTGATTTTTTATGAACCCAAGTTCATATTTTATTTGTTTAATTTACTTTAAAATACCATGAGTTGTGATGCGATGTAGAAACAAAAGTGTCCAGAATGACCCCATATTGATATATAATGTAATGGATACGAACAGTGGACCAATCATCCTTTCAGACTATTCTCAAATATCCCTAAATTCGGGAACAAATAAGAACCAAACAATCAGGAACTGGTCGAAATTTAATACATCTTTATAAAAAGGGAAGCATTTACTGACCAGATAGCCTCTTCACATTAAATTTCTTTAATTCCGAATCATCTCTTGATGTAGTGGTGAGTAGAATTTGGGATGCGAAAAAAGCAACATTTAGACGTTAAATTATGTCTCATGTATCGAAAAATTAAAAAAAAAGACTTACTGTATACAAACATTCTGCTAGAAATAAAAGAATCAGAAAAGGCATGTTTAGAATATATAAAAAAAAACGAAAAGATTTCGCTAACACAAATATATTAAAATAATAAAGCTACTGCAGCAACTTGCTGGTATTTTGGGGGAAATGAAGTCAATATTTTATGATTGTAGGAACAACGCTCGTATAGTGCTAGCTAATTGCTTTAAAAGTGAGAACACATTTATATCTGCTTGTAATAACACATGTAACATCACTTTTATACCTCCTTAAAGTAATTCCACCTCTTTTGCATTGTTGCACATTAAGAAGCATTTTAAACACACTGTCATTTTCTATTTCAGCAGTGCACGCTGCACATTTAAGCCTGGCTGTTCAAGTAAGCGTAGCCTCATTCTGAAGTTTACATAGTCAAGCCAAGAACTATAGAGTTAGTGAAGTCAGCTTTCTACTGTGCTACACTGTCTTTCCTTCCTAAGGGCTTCTCAGTTCGTCCCACTGAAGACCTAGGTACCTGTTCGTTGGTGTATATCTAGAGTTTTGGTTTATTTGTGTGCTCTTTCCACCTCTTGTGGCATTGTGGAAAATGTATGAAAGAAGAGTAAAAATGTACTACATTTTGCATTGTGGGCCAATGATTTAGACAGTAAAGTGCTGATGTGTTGGCATTGCAAATCACACTTTGAATATTTTTGTTCCTTGCTATATTTTTGCATTAAGCATGTGTTAGACTTCCATTGGCTTTCCTAAATGTATACTTTCTTTCACAAAAGTAAGAAAAGCAATTTATAATCTTAGGTGGTCATGTTGCTTGCCAGCCCACTATGTTAGTGGAGGCCCGCGCTTCCACACTCCCCTGGAGACTGCCCACCCCATTCAGAAATCCCTGCAAGGCAGCCAGAGAAAGTGCATCCGCTTATGTGGCACTTTCATTACACTTTCAAGACTGATGTGATGAAGCCAATTAGACCACTTTGCTGATATTCTCTGTTGCTTATCAGAAACATGTCCCTGACTCTGAAGTTTTTTCTCTGCACGTAAGGGGTATTCCTCATGTTCCAGCTCAGGTCAACCATGTCATGCAAGGAGTTAAGAGGCAAAAAGCATATATGAGTGACACCCTGTCCTAAATAAGTTGAGGCATCTGCCACTGTGACCTGGCAGCCTTCTAGCAGACAGGTAGTTGGATTGAGGGTTTCCAATGCAGAAGCCAGCCAAGGCTCTACCATCTGAAACCCTGTGGTTACTTTGTTGAAATACTGTACAGAAGTGTTCCCCATTTCCTCACTCATGGCTAGAAAATGTGGTGAAATCTCCTGGCATAGCACATTTATTTTTCTTTGCAATGGGAAAGGTTGTACTGTGCATCCCTGGTATGTGCTGGTTAAGTAGCATAGTGATCTGTACTTTCTACCCTTTCTTCTGGTAATGACATTTGAAGGATTTAATCCTGGATATTATAAAAGGTTTCATCTGAGAACTGGGTTGCCCCCAACAGGAGTCCAGAGAGGGGTTCACTTCTTAACTTAAGGTGTCCTGGAAATATGGATTTTTCCTTCACAACACTACTTGTTCAGGTAATGAGGGTATGTAAGTGACAGGCATGAGATCTTCTGCCCCTCAAAACTGATAGAAATGGGACACATGGGGCAATCTTACACATGCCCAGGGACACAACAAATGCTTTTTTCAGTAGGACGAACCTTTGTGTAATCCCTGCACCTGACTGTAGTCTGATAGCTCAATATGATCACCATTGACTGATAAGCCCATTACTGTCTACTGTGACAGGTTAAAAAGGCGGCAGAGAAGACTGACCCCAACAAAAGTGCATAGCTGTTGACACAGTTTCCATTCAAGTTTTTTTCCTGTGCAGACAGGACCGAGCAATGAGCTTCTATTCCCCGCAGATGTAGCATTAAATGCTCCCCTCAATGGGGCTTTGGAAGAGGCACCATTTATACTGGTTCAATTTGGTAAGTGCTCCTCCCATCACCCCAGGGTGGTTTTGCATCCAATAGGGATTGACTGCTTGATTGCCTGTGGCTGGTGCAAGGCGATTGCCATGTTAGCTGCCCTGGTCAGTTTAAGGCCTAGGTTTTGACAAATTAATACCTGCATTTTAACAAGCCGGCAACCAGTAGATTTACTGTAACATTTCTCTTTTCATGTGTTGGTCTTATCACCATCAAAGGCCAGAGGAGTACTCTATTTCTTATTGTGGCTGAGCCCAGTGCTGGGTATGGACGCTGGACTGTACCATTTTCACATTGAATATCTATTTTTAAGGTCTGTGATCTGGCTGTTGTACCTTGTAAGTTAGATCACCTCTCTTTTCACATGTAACATATGTTCTCTTCCATTGACACTCCACAACACTTTGAAATGAGATCAAGGATGGGGAGAGGATGTGGCTTCACGGCTAGGGCAGTCGACCTCGAAGCTGGGGAACTGGGTTCGAGTCGCTCAACATCCTCTGATTCTGGGGAAATCACTTAATCTCCCCGCGCCTAACAAAAAATGAATGTGTCTGTCTATAACACAACTAGTGCTCATGTAAAGCGTCCTGATATCTTTGGGTCTAGTTTACGCTATATAAAACTCCCCCAAACAAAAAAAGATGTGTGGTTTATGGAATAAATGAAATAGGTGACGTGTTTGGCATGACTCTCCCCTTGTGAATCCAGTGCGCTGTCAATCCTACAGCGTAGCACATTTGTGTATTTCTACCATAATCAGTCATGACATTAATTTCTTTACCACTAAAGTTAGAATTACTGACGTTAGATTGTCACCGTACTTCCTGCTGCTTCTTGAACAACATACATTTTCCTATAGCCCCTGTGAACTCCTCTAAGGAATACATAAGATGTTCCACAATCAAGGATATGTTGCATTAATGCCACTGGAATTGAAGTTATGCAACAAGGAAGTCATGTTTCACCGCTGCCTAAAATATTCCCCTCTATCTCCAGACACCAGATGAAGCAGTAAATTCTCACGGCCTGCAACCTCTTGATCTTCCACAGATTCCTGATAGGCTTCCCTAACTGCCTCGATCCTTCAGGGAAACCACATTTTGTTGGTGCTCATTTCTATCATCCCTATGGGTTCCTGGGCAACTTGGCTTAAACCAGGGAGTGGATCCAAATCCAGAGAAATATGGTTGTTGGTACAAGTGAAATGTTCATTGCTTCCCATATTGTCCTACAGATTTTCATTCCCTTCCATCAATTACAACCCTGCTTGTTTAGTGTTTGCTTTTTTATATACGGTTGGCATCACTCTGCAGAGTCCCTGATTCAGGATTCACCTGGTGCAATTGTCACGCCATCTGCTATTCTTCTGGTGGACATGTCGTCAGACATAGGAGGATTTTATCCTTCTCTCAGTCAGGATCAAGGAGACCTTATAGTCAAAACTGTAGCATGAAAATCCCACTCTGGGTTTACCTCCGATGTTAATCGCTACAACTGGGTAAGGGAGGTGACAATGAGTTTTCCCGCACAAATTCATTGGGCTCCCAAAGAACTGGAACACTCTTCCCACAGGATGAACCGTCAGTGGTTCTCCTATGGCATGGGTACTCACAAACTTTCTCTCGGGGGCCAAATTTACAGTGTGGTTTGTGGCCGAGGGCCGCACCGGTGGGGGCGGGGTCAGTGGGGGAGGGGGGCGGGGCTAGAGCAAAAAAAATAACTATGACCATGAGGTTGAACACAGGCCCCTGCAGCGGACGCCTTCGTCCACTGAGCCACCAGACCCGGCATACACACATCTCTCTCTCTCTCTCTATCTATCTATCTCTCTCTCTCTATCTATCTATCTCTCTCTCTCGCTCTGTCTCCTTCCCTCTCTCTATCTCTCCCTCCCTCTCTCTCTCCGTCTCCCTCCCTCTCTCTCCGTCTCCCTCCCTCTCTCTCTCTCTCCCTCCCTCTCTCTCTATCTCTCTCTCTCTCTCTCTCTCTCTCTCTCTCTCTCCCTCTCTCTCTCTCCCTCCCTCTCTCTGTCTCACTCACTCTGTTTGTCTCCCTCTCTCTCTTTCTGTCTCCCTCTCTCTGTCTCCCTCCCTCTCTCTGTCTCCCTCCCTCTCTCTCTCCCCCTCCCTCTCTCTCTCTCCCTCCCTCTGTATCCCTCCCTCTGTCTCCCTCTGTTTCCCTCTCTGTCTCCCTCCCTCTCTCTCTCCCTCTGTCTCCCTCTCTGTCTCTGTCTCCCTCTCTGTCTCTGTCTCCCTCCCTCTGTCTCCCTCCCTCTGTCTCCCTCCCTCTGTCTCCCCCTCTCTCTGTCTCCCTCTCTCTGTCTCCCTCTCTCTCTCTGTCTCCCTCTCTCTGTCTCCCTCCCTCTGTCTCCCTCCCTCTGTCTCCCTCCCTCTCTCTCTGTCTCCCTCCCTCTGGCTCTGTCTCCCTCCCTCCCTCTCTCTCTGTCTGTCTCCCCCCCTCTGTCTCCCTCTGTCTGTCTCCCTCTGTCTCCCTCCCTCCCTCTATCTCCCTCCGTCTGTCTCCCTCTGTCTGTCTCCCTCTGTCTGTCTCCCTCTCCCTCCCCCTGTCTCCCTCTCTCTCTGTCTCCCTCTGTCTCCCTCTCCCTCTGTCTCCGTCTCCCTCTGTCTGTCTCCCTCTGTCTGTCTCCCTCTGTCTGTCTCCCTCCGTCTGTCTCCCTCCGTCTATCTCCCTCCCTCTGTCTCCCTCCCTCTGTCTGTCTCCCTCTGTCTCCCTCCCTCTGTCTCCCTCTGTTTCCCTCTCTGTCTCCCTCTGTTTCCCTCTCTGTCTCCCCCTCCCTCTCTCCCTCCCTCTGTATCCCTCCCTCTGTCTCCCTCTGTTTCCCTCTCTGTCTCCCTCCCTCTCTCTCTCCCTCTGTCTCCCTCTCTGTCTCTGTCTCCCTCTCTGTCTCTGTCTCCCTCCCTCTGTCTCCTCCCTCTGTCTCCCCCTCTCTCTGTCTCCCTCTCTCTGTCTCCCTCTCTCTGTCTCCCTCCCTCTGTCTCCCTCCCTCTGTCTCCCTCCCTCTCTCTCTGTCTCCCTCCCTCTAGCTCTCTCTCCCTCCCTCCCTCTCTCTCTGTCTGTCTCCCTCCCTCTGTCTCCCTCTGTCTGTCTCCCTCTTCTCCCTCCCTCTATCTCCCTCCCTCCCTCTATCTCCCACCGTCTGTCTCCCTCTGTCTGTCTCCCTCTGTCTGTCTCCCTCTCCCTGTCTCCCTCTCTCTCTGTCTCCCTCTGTCTCCCTCTCCCTCTGTCTCCGTCTCCCTCTGTCTGTCTCCCTCTGTCTGTCTCCCTCCGTCTGTCTCCCTCAGTCTGTCTCCCTCCCTCTGTCTCCCTCCCTCTGTCTGTCTCCCTCTGTCTCCCTCCCTCTGTCTCCCTCTGTTTCCCTCTCTGTCTCCTTCCCTCTCTCTCTCCCCCTCCCTCTCTCTCTCTTCCTCCCTCTGTATCCCTCCCTCTGTATCCCTCCCTCTGTCTCCCTCTGTTTCCCTCTCTGTCTCCCTCCCTCTCTCTCTCCCTCTGTCTCCCTCTCTGTCTCTGTCTCCCTCTCTGTCTCTGTCTCCCTCCCTCTGTCTCCCTCCCTCTGTCTCCCCCTCTCTCTGTCTCCCTCTCTCTGTCTCCCTCTCTCTGTCTCCCTCCCTCTGTCTCCCTCCCTCTGTCTCCCTCCCTGTCTCCCTCCCTCTCTCTCTGTCTCCCTCCCTCTAGCTCTGTCTCCCTCCCTCCCTCTCTCTCTGTCTGTCTCCCTCCCTCTGTCTCCCTCTGTCTGTCTCCCTCTGTCTCCCTCCCTCTATCTCCCTCCCTCCCTCTATCTCCCTCCGTCTGTCTCCCTCTGTCTGTCTCCCTCTGTTTGTCTCCCTCTCCCTCCCCCTGACTCCCTCCCTCTCCCTCCCTCTCTCTCTGTCTCCCTCTGTCTCCCTCTCCCTCTGTCTCCCTCTGTCTGTCTCCCTCTGTCTGTCTCCCTCTGTCTGTCTCCCTCCGTCTGTCTCCCTCCCTCTGTCTGTCTCCCTCTGTCTCCCTCCCTCTGTCTCCCTCTGTTTCCCTCTCTGTCTCCCTCCCTCTGTCTCTCTCTCTCTCTCCCTCTGTCTCCCTCTCTGTCTCCCTCCCTCTGTCTCCCTCTCTCTGTCTCCCTCTCTCTGTCTCCCCCTCTGTCTCCCCCTCTCTGTCTCCCTCTCTCTGTCTCCCTCTCTCTCTCTCTCTCTCTCTCCCTCTTTCTCTCTCTCTCTGTCTCCCCCTCTCTGTCTCCCTCTCTCTGTCTCCTTCCCTCTGTCTCCCTCTGTCTGTCTCCCTCTCCCTCCCTCTGTCTCCCTCTCCCTCTGTCTCCCTCTCTCTGTCTCCCTCCCACTGTCTGTCTCCCTCTCTCTCCCTTCCTCTGTCTCCCTTCCTCTGTCTGTCTCCCTCGCTCTGTCACCTCACCCCGCGTGTGTGTCAGCCCGGGCTGAGACAGCTTCCCGGCGCACACACAGCCGCACCCGAGTACTTCACAGCCTCAGGTCTTTAAAAGACGATTCACTTGTTAATGAGGCTTTGTTGTATTTCACCTCTTCTTAGCGCCCCTGCATGGAGATGCAGGGGCGCTAAGAAGAGGTGAGATACAACAAAGCCTCATTAACAAGTGAATGGTTTTTAAAGAATCGCCCGGCCCCCATTGAGCGCTGCTGCAACCAGCGGTGTTTGCTGGCACTTTAAAAAAAAAAAGAAGAAAAAACACAGGTAGGATATCTGCAAGGTCCGCGGGCCGCCAAGGAAGGCTTGCCGGGCCGCCGGCGGCCCGCGGGCCGTACTATGAGTACCCGTGTCCTATGGCATTTGTCTTTGTTCTTCAGTGGTAGCTCATAGAGAGACTCATTTGTTGTTCGCTGAATTAACTTCGAAGTGTAAGTGGAGGCAGCCATCATAATATATATTTGGATTTGAAACAATTTTGATATGAATGCGGCATTAGCCATTTCCATAGGCCATACGTCACCAGGAAAATGTATTGCTGGAGGCCACAAGCACGGGTAAAGGTTGCTGGTGCTGCAACATATATCTTAAAAAGAAAAGGCAACAGAGCAGATTCCTGAGGGACTCAGCACAAATTGGGAGTGGCCTTAGCTGTAAATGGGCCAGGGAACTGGCCTACAAAAAACGAGTAACAAAGGAGCGAAGCCTCCTTATCAGAAACACTTGGCTTCATAGGCAAATCACATAGAGCTTTCTCAACAGCAGCCTATGATCAGCACCACTGATAAATCCAATACAATCAAGGTGCTGGCGGCAATTTTGACATCCCCTGCTATGAGGAGAACAATCAGCATGGGTACCAACACAATTTCCATACTTCAGAATCGTCCAAGGTCTCATTGTCTTCCAAAAACATACAGGGATGTTTAGCAATCTGATATTCAAGGAACTCAGCCGGATCTGTGAGCAGAGAAAGTGGCTCATTTTTAGATGGAATTTCAGGGTCAGCACCTGTTTTATTCAAGAGGAGTAAAATGACAACCTCTTTAAATTCATCATGCAGTGCCCCGCAGATATGAGGGAAGAGAGGTCAGAATTTTACATAAAGGTGGACAGGTGTTGAGCTCCCGGATATGCGAATAGACCATAAGTCCAAGAGGGAGTCAAATTTAAGAGACAGTACAGCTGAGTCAGGATCTGCCTACTCAATCAAGGGAAAAGCATGAATGTAGCTGCAAGTGGGCATGGAACACGTAAAAGGAGGTCATCCTTACCCTGCCCCCAAAGTGATATTCCTGAGGGTGTATATGTTAGTAGTGAAGGAAGTAGCCAGGTCTACACTGAGTTGAAGAGAATGCCTTGTTGGACTTTCACATCTGCTCCTGTAAATCTCTTGTGTTCTTGGTCAGATGGAGTCGGTGCCCAAAGAAGGTCTCAGGGCGCTGGGTGTTGAGCAATGCCAGTTGCACTGTTGGATATCATGGGCAAAAGCCGGTGGGGTTGTTTTAATTGAGAGTCCGGCTATTTGTGCTGGTTGTGCTGGGCCTACAGGATATAAGACTGATGTGATGGAGTCAGTGTGTGCCAGGGCTGGCTTTAGGCATGGGTGAGCTGGGCCCAGGGTACCAAATTTCAGAGGGGCGCCTTGAGATTGCATGGAAACCTGCTTTTAATTGTTAATTTTATTTTAGGATCATATCTGTTTTATTAAGATTCATCAAAACAAAAAGAAGCAAATCACATACACAGCAAGCCGCCTACAACCCTCATTCGGGCCGGCCGCGTGGGTCAATCAGCATTAAAGGAAGCAGGTTGAGGAGTTACAACCAGTAGTATGGTTACACAGCTAGTCGCCTACAACCCAGGATGGGCCGGCCGCGTATAGGGATAGTGAATGTGGGACAACCTTGTGCCTCTTGTGCATTACACTTGTCAAATTATGGCTGAAAAGACCAAACCTGTGGTGCGGCAACTGTGTGTGGTAAAGGTCTTGCTTCACGTTAAAAACAAAGAAAACATAAATGAAACTTATCAAAACATAACTAGAGAAAAAAAAGAAAAAGGAGGAAGAAAAACAAACTCCCTGTCGCCCACCCCCCACCCTCAACCCTTCCGACTGAATCACAGGTATTGTGTAATATCCAAAAAGGAAAATCGGTGTGAGGTAACAGCATCATGTTGATAAAGCCTTCTCATCCCCCTGTTCAGGCGGCAATAATTTTAAGATACGTAGGTATGCAGGACATGTTAACTCCCTAAATTCCTTGGACAGGATGGTGATGAGCGGTGACCAGATTTTCGCGTAAAGCGTGGGGTCAGCATTAGTAGCCACCGAGAGCCGCTCCATACCTAGTAGCGACCAAAGTTGGTGAAGCCATTGCCTATGGTCTGGGATTTTGTCAGACACCCAGTTCGCCAGAAGCAGCCTATGCACGGCGTTAAGCGCCATAGCCATCTGGCGCCCCCTCATGGACCGGAGCGGATAAGTGAGGGCGTCGTTCGGAAGTCCCAAAAGGACATAGGCCGGGAATCGTGGCAACTCCGTTTCAAACGCATTATCTATGTCATTTAGGATTAACTGTTCCCATGAGGCACAGGGTCAAGACTGATTTGCATATGGCTATGTCTGAACTGGGGTGGCGTGGTGAAGCAAAATAACGATGGATTAAACCCAGATCTGTGACTGGGGGTGAATGTTTGCCAATGTGCAGCATTCCGTCCATCATCTTGTGTGTTTTGCATTTCGCCCTAAGTGGGAAGGGTATGCCCAGACGTGGGTCCCGTGCTCACTACGCCACTGGAGTCAAGCTATCCTGGCTGATGAAGGCTGATAGCCTGAAACCGGTCCTAGGATGCTTGATTCCGGTCCAGGGAAGACATGGCTTGGCAGTTCGGTCTGGACTGTTCCCATGAGGCACAGGGTCAAGACTGATTTGCATATGGCTATGTCTGAACTGGGGTGGCGTGGTGAAGCAAAATAACGATGGATTAAACCCAGATCTGTGACTGGGGGTGAATGTTTGCCAATGTGCAGCATTCCGTCCATCATCTTGTGTGTTTTGCATTTCGCCCTAAGTGGGAAGGGTATGCCCAGACGTGGGTCCCGTGCTCACTACGCCACTGGAGTCAAGCTATCCTGGCTGATGAAGGTTGATAGCCTGAAACCGGTCCTAGGATGCTTGATTCCGGTCCAGGAAGACATGGCTTGGCAGTTCGGTCTGGACTGTTCCCATGAGGCACAGGGTCAAGACTGATTTGCATATGGCTATGTCTGAACTGGGGTGGCGTGGTGAAGCAAAATAACGATGGATTAAACCCAGATCTGTGACTGGGGGTGAATGTTTGCCAATGTGCAGCATTCCGTCCATCATCTTGTGTGTTTTGCATTTAGGATTAACTCCCAGTACCTTGTAAGCTTGGGACAGTTCCATAGGAGATGTATCAGAGTCCCAGGACTACCACATTCCCTCCAATACAGACCGTCACAGAGCTTATTCCATTTCTGGACACGAGCCGGAGTGTAGTACCAATATGAGCTAATTTTGTAAGCTGTTTCCGTGTGCCCTGCGTTGTATGTCGTGTGGTGGGTTCTATAATGTATATCCCCCCAATCTTTCTCAGAGAGACACCGCCCAAGCTCAGCCTCCCAACGGAGTTGTCCCGGAGTCTTGTGTAGAGGAGATGCTCTAATCAGAAAGCGATAGATTTCTGAGGTAATTTTCTTATCGTCAGACTTTAAAAACAGCCATTTTTCAAAGGGGGTCATAGGCCTGCTTGCCTTAGGGTAGATATCTGGGTGGAGCAACCAATGAGAGAGTTGGGTGTGTGTGAACCTATCAGTCTCTTCAAGGGCGCATTGTAATTTTAACTGATCGAAGGGAATGAGGCCGGTGTGATAAAAAAAGGCAGCCAATTCTCTTACAACCACCCACCAGCCAACGTTTGGCCACACCCGGGGATAGTCCAGGCGGGAAGTCTGGATTTGCAAATAGAGGGGTCATCGGGGAAGGCAACGAACAGAGCCCAGCCGTGGTTGCTAGTTTGTCCCAGATTCTCAGTTTGGAGCCAGTAACCGGGGAGGAATAGAGTCCCCAGGATCTGTGTGATCGGGGAAGCCAGGTCTCCCTCCAGATGTGCGAGCCCGTTACCGTCTGATCCATTCTATGTCATAGGGCGGTTCCATTCAATCATATATCTCAATTGGGCGGCTTGAAAGTATCGCAAAATGTTCAGAACTCCCAACCCCCCTTCCTATTTAGTACATTGCAGAAGTTGTTTCTGCAATCTGGGTTTCAGTCCTCCCCATATAAAACGGTCTATGTCCTGTTGGAGTTGGGTCAGATCCCCCGGGGGTGGAGTCAGAGAAAACGTCTGGAAAATAAAAAGGGCCCTGGGTAGCATGTTCATTTTGACTGTAGCAATCCTGCCGAGCCAGGACAGGGGCAAACGTCGCCACCGATCCAGATCCTCATGGACAGAGGTCTTGAGTTTTGAGTAGTTGGCTCGAACTGTTTTCGGTAGAGTCCGGGAGAGTGAGCTATTCCCAGGTATGGAAGCTCGTCTTCCACCCATTGGAAATCATAACGTGTGCACAGGGTTTGTTCCGTATCAGGTTGGAGGGAAAGTTTTAGGATTTGCGACTTCAGTAGGTTTATCTTAAAACCCGACACAGATCCAAACATGTCCAGCTCTGCAATGCTGGCGGGGAGGGAGGAAAGGGGCTGTGCGACCAAGAATATAATGTCATCAGCGTATAGGCTGATCAAGTGGTGGTCAGCTTCAAACTTTATGCCTATCGCAGTGGTGTCGTCCCTCAAACGCTGGGCTAGGGGTTCCATATATAAGGCAAAGAGGAGCGGAGAAAGTGGGCAGCCCTGCCTTGTTCCCCGCTCCACGCATAACCCTTCTGAGCTCACACCGTTAACCCAGACAGTAGCCCTGGGCACGCTATAAATGCTGTGGATCCAGCTCATAAACCGCTTGCTCATACCAAAGCATCGAAGGGTCGTAAATGGATAGGGCCAATGAACCCTATCGAACGCCTTCTCCATGTCTATAGCCAGGAGGAGGGCTTCTTCATGGGAGCGATGGATTTTATCAATGAGGTGGCACACACATTTGGTGTTGTCGCCACACTGCTGAGAGGGGAAAAACCCGGCCTGGTCGGGGTCGACCAGTCCCGGCATCAGAGGACCCAGGCGGTGCAACAGGATGCCAGCGAATAGTTTGGCATCCACATTAAGCAGGGAAATCGGCCTGTATGAGCTGCAGTATTGAGGGTCCTTCCCTGGTTTCGGGATTATCGAGATGGTAGCTTGTAGCATAGAATCCGTCAGTGTACCAGATTCTGCGAAGGAATTAAAGAGGCGGGTCAACAGGGATGCCAGTTCAGGACAGAATGTCTTATAAAAAACGGAGCTGAACCCGTCTGGTCCCAGGGACTTCATGGGCTTCAGCCTTGCTATCGCAGATATTACTTCCTCTAGTTTGATGGGTTGGTCAAGTGCCTCAGATTCCTGCGGAGGAAGCAGTGTAATTGCGGCCCCCTGGATATATGGCTGAGGAGATTAAGTGGATCCGGCATTGCCTTTATATAGGGTGGCATAAAAAGCTCGGAACTCCACCGCAATATCTAAGGCATCGGAATTCGTTTGACCCGAACGCATGAGTATGGTTTTGACTGCGGTAGCCTACTGCTTACTGCGAAGACAATGTGCTAACATCCCACCTCCTTTAATAGTACCCACATGGAATTTATGTTTAAGACGAAGCATTGCATATTCCGCTCTGTCTAGGTCAAGGCGCTTCAATTGAAGTCGAGCCTGTTCTAGTTTGCGCCAGTTTCGGGGGGCTCCTGTGCATTTGTGGATGGATTCTCAATAAATCAATCAATCAGGGAATTGTAAGCGCGCTACTCACCAGTGAGGGTCTCAAGGCGCTGAGGGAGGGGTCCGCAGATCAGTTTAGCCGCAGAGCCAGGTCTTGAGGGTCTTCCTGAAGGTGTTCAGGGAGGGGGCGCGTCTGATGTCTGCCGGTAGCTCGTTCCAGGTCTTGGCTGCAATGTGAGAGAAGGATCTTCCGCCTGCTCTGGCTCTGTGGATGCGCAGGGTTTCGGCCAGTGCGAGGTTGGAAGATTGGAGGTTTCTTTTGGGTATGTGGAAGTTGATTCTGTCATTGAGGTATTTGGGTCCATTGTTGTGTAGGCATTTGTAGGCGTGAGTGAGGATTTTGAAAGTGACTCTTTTCTCCACAGGGAGCCAGTGGAGACTTCGTAGGTGTTGGCTGATGTGTTCATGTCGGGGGATGCCGAGGATGAGTCTGGTGGCGGTGTTCTGTATTGTCTGGAGTTTGCAGAGTAGGGACTTGTTGATGCCGGCGTAGAGTGCGTTTCCATAGTTTAGTCTGCTGGTGATGAGTGCGTGGGTGACTGCCTTCCTTGACTCAGGGGGGATCCACTTGAAGGTCTTGCGGAGGATGCGGAGGGTGTTGAAGCAGCTGGAGGTGACGGCGTTGACCTGTCGGTTCATGGTGAGTGATGAGTCGAGTGCGATGCCGAGGTTCTTGGCGTGGTCTGAGGGGGTAGGTGGGCTTCCGAGGGCGGTCGGCCACCAGGTGCTGTCCCATGCAGAAGGGGTGGTACCGAGGACGAGGACTTCTGTCTTCTCGGCGTTGAGCTTCAGGCAGCTGTTGGTCAACCAGACTGCGATGTCTTGCATTCCTTTCTGGAAGTTGAGTTTGGCAGTGGTGGGGTCTTTGGTGAGGGAGAGGATGAGCTGGGTGTCGTCGGCGTAGGATGCGATGTTGAGGCCGTGTTGTCGGACGATGGCTGCGAGGGGGGCCATGTAGATGTTGAAGAGGGTAGGGCTCAGTGATGAACCCTGTGGGACTCCGCAGGTGATTTTCGTGGGGTCGGAGAGGAAGGGTGGGAGTCTGATCCTTTGGCTTCTTCCGGTGAGGAATGATCGGATCCAGTCCAGGGCTTTTCCTTGTATGCCTGCGTCGTGTAGTCTGGCGACTAGTGTGAGGTGGGAGACGGTGTCGAAGGCCGCTGATAGGTCGAGTAGGATGAGGGCTGCGGAGTGGCCTTGGTCCAGGAGGGTGCGGATGTCGTCTGTGGCAGCGAGTAGGGCGGTCTCTGTGCTGTGGTTGCTTCGGAATCCGGATTGGGATGGGTCGAGGACGGCGTTCTCTTCAATGAATCGTGTCAGTTTCCTGTTGACTGTTTTCTCTGCAACTTTGGCTGTGAAGGGGAGGAGCGAGATGGGCTGATAGTTCTTGAGGTCGGTGGGGTCAGCTGTGGGCTTCTTGAGCAGGGGTATGACTTCTGCGCGCTTCCAGTCGTCTGGTAAGGTGCCTGTTTTGAAGGTGGTGTTGATGGTGCGTTGTAGTTTGGGTGCGATGGCGGCCGCGGCTCTGTGGTAGATGTGAGGGGGCAGGAGTTGGTGGGGGCGCCCGAGTGGATGCTTTTCATGGTCGAGGCGGTGTCTTCGGCCGTGATCGGTGTCCAGTTGGAGATGGTGGGCTGGCTGGTGTTTCTGGGGGGCAAGGCCGTCTGTGGCGCCTGGTGGATGGTCAATGAAGTTGTCGTAGAGGTTTTTGATCTTGAGGTGGAAATAGGTTCCAAGCTTGTCGCAGAGGTCTTGGGATGGGGTGATGTCTGTGGCTTCACTGCATGGGTTGGTGAATTCTTGAATGACACTGAAAAGTTCCTTGGAGTTGGTGGAGTTGGCCAGGATTTTGTTGTGGATGAAGTTCCTCTTGATGGCTCTGATCTGGTTGTGGTAGTCCGTCATGGCGTCCTTGTAGGTGGTGTGGTTTTCAGTTGTCTTGGTGTTTCTCCAGTTCTTCTCCAGGCGTCTGCAGGTGCGTCTGGCTTCTTGGAGAGCGGTGGTGAACCAGGCGGCTTTTCTGGGGCGTTGTCTGTCGGGGTTGCGTAGCGGGGCGAGGCCGTCTGCGCAGTTGGAGATCCAGGTGTGGAGTTCTCTGGCTGAGTCGTTTGCGTCGGGTGCCCAGGTGTGGTTGTCTCGGGTGAGGGTGGAGTTAAGTTGCTCGTCGGTAACCTTGCTCCAGTTCCTTCGTGGTGGGCGTGGGGCTGGTTTGGGTGCCTTGGGTTTGTTGATGGCGAAGTGTACACAGTGGTGGTCGGTCCATGGCGGCTGCGTTGTGTGACTGAATTGGACGCTGTTTCCTGCCGCGAAGATGGGGTGGAGGGTGTGTCCTGCTCTGTGGGTCAGTGTGTTGACGAGTTGTTTAAGTCCGATGCTGGCGAGGTTGTCACGAAGGATAGTGGAGTTGGGGTCGCTGGGGTTGTTGAGGTGGAAGTTCAGGTCTCCAATGAGTATGTAGTTTGTTGAGGCAATGGCGTGGGGTGCGATGAAGTCGGTGATGATGGTGGCAAAGGGTGTTCAGGGGCCGGGGGGTCTGTAGACGAGGGTTCCTCGGAGTGTGGCTTTGGGGGTGGTCTGGATCTGGAAGTGCAGGTGTTCGGCAGTGCGGAAGGTTTCGCTGGAGGTGGTGAGGCTGAGGGTGCTCTTGTGGGCGATGGCCAGGCCCCTCCTGGGTGGTTGGGGCGGTCTTTCCTCTGGATCTTGTATCCGTCTGGGATGGCGGTGCTGATGTCGGGGGTGGAAGATGCATTGGTCCAGGTCTCTGTGAAGAAGGCGATGTCGGGCGAGAGAGAGTCGAGTAGGTTCCAGATTTCCATTGCGTGTTTGTGTACGGAGCGTACGTTGAGGAGGATGCATTTTAGGGTGTCGCCGGTGCTGGCGTCGGCGGTGTTGGAGGCCGGGGTGTCGGTGAGGGTCTGGCGGCAGTGGAGGCAGGAGAACTGGCCGTGGGTCGTGTTTGGCGAGGCCTGTTGGCATTCTCTAAGTCTTCCAGGGTTGAGTGCGAGGAGGGTGGTGGTGTCGTAGCGATGGGTAGTGGGAGGTCCAGGGTTCCTGGCGCTGGCCGCGGTCTGGTCGCGGACGGGCTTACCTTTGGCGCCACCCGGGCCGGAATCTCCGAAAATGAACCGGAACCCATTATTTCATACAGGAAATGACATTCAGGAAGTGGGAGACAGGAAATACATCACAGGAAGTTGTTGGCAGCCATTTTGTGTTTATTCTGAGTCATCCTCTCTCACAGATCAGATCCTCTGCCATCCAGCTGCTCTTTTCCACCTAATTTCCCCCAAAATGGCTGAGGGTTATGAAGAGAAAGCACCCCCTTTCAGTGAAAGGGAATTAGACATCTTAGCTAAGGGGGTGATACTCAAATATCCTCAGCTATATGGGGGGCCAGAGGACCAGCTGAGTAATGCAGCGAGGGCCAGACTATGGGCCGACATTGGTGAGCGCTGCAGTACAGTGGGCGTTCACACCAGGAACGCGAGGGCATGCTGCAAGCGCTGGGAGGACCTAAAACGCTGGGCCCGGCACAAGGCTGAGGAGCTACTGGGCCAGTCTTCCCAGCACCATGTGCATCGTCCTCGACTCTCGCCACTGTACAGGAGGGTCCTGCGTGCAGCTCATCCGACCCTCCATGCTCATCTGGAGGAGCATGAGCAGCAGGGTCTGATGATCATTTCAAGTGCCTACCATCCCCCACTATGCTCAAGTTGAATGTGTGATCACTCATGATAATTAGTGCTACACACTTCTGCAACGGTAGGGCCCACACTGCTTGTGCTCATCCTTTGTGCCTGAAATTGAGTGCATCACATGTGGCAGCAGAAATGTAAAGTTGCAAACACACTTATCATTGTAGGTCCAATGATGTCCTCCCAGATTCCAAGACCCATGGTGACGTCTGCCACAAGGTTGGCTGTGACATCTGGTCAGAGAACTCACACTGGGCAGATGCGGGGCCATGGTAAGTAAACCCAAGAATAATGTACCTGAATGCTCATGCCCATGAAATGTGCCTTTAATCTCCGCTGTAAGTTGTATGTGTTTTTCATCACTGTTGTCCTGCATCACAATATGCCTAGATATGGCATTTAACCACATACCAGATCACACCATGGTGGCTAGTGAAAGGATGACACAAAATGTATGACAAGTGAGTGCTGAATGGACATAAAAATAGTATCTAGTGTCATATTGAGTGTACTAGACACAACTGGATTGTAATTCAATGATATGAAAACTCCCTAGCAAAATTCCAATGGACAAATCATATTGAAATTGGTGTGGATGAGGGTCGCACTGATGCCAGTTGCGTACTTTTGTGATGGATGTATGGGCTGCTACGGTGAATCTTCAGGAAGTTACATTATACATTATGTTCCAGGTGATGATGAGGAGGATAGACCTTCCACCAGTGTTGGGCGACAGGCAATCAAAGGGGAAAATCCACTGCTCCTCCAGGCAGTAATGTCGGCTGCAAGTACTGTGCAAGAGGAGGAGGTGGAAGTACCTGAGGAGGATGAAGGATTGGACGATGATCGTAACTGTCTGTTCATCCTCTCAGAGGATGAGGAGTCTGATGTCATGGACAGAAATATTGCCACATCACCCACATTTTGCAAGGCCTCACACCCTCCGCCCAGCAAATAGCCTCAGCCTCCTCCAAAACAAAAGATTGCCTGTCCCAAGCATAGAGCTAACCAGCCACAGCTCACACACACCCCAACACAGAAATCACTCCCTCACAGCCCACACATCCAGGACAGACATGGTGGTTCCCCTACACACTCCTCCCTATACAGTGTATCACAGGCATTCTCTTCACCATCTGAGGGAAGTACCAACCCTGTTGTGGTGCAGGTATCCCCAGGGCACCATTCTCCCTTCCACAGGCTTCCACATGCCACCCTCCCCCCTGCTGTAGGACCTGGCGGTCTAATCCATGGCCAACCCCTGCAGAGAGGGCCTGCACATGGCCATGGTGCCCAGTGGGAAAAGGACTTCTTCCAACAGCAGGCAGATGTGAGGCAGGACATTCGTGCCATAGGGGCCACCCTGTCAGACATGTCTGAGGCCCTGCACCAATTCCCTCAGGTGGTGGACAGACAGACCCATGTTTTGGATAGGATGGATAGATCTTGACAAGACATGTGGAAGAATATCAGAGACATGATAACTATCCAAAGGGAAGAGAGTGTAAGACACCATGCCTTGTCCATGAAGATGATGGAGGGCATGATGAAAGTGATCCAAAGTCTCCCTTCACGGTCAACGCAGGGAGGGGAGCCATCACATCTGCCTGCAGCACATGACACCCATACACCTGTACCACAAACTGCACAGGACCACAGCAAGGGTACACACCCACCACCGCCCCTATCCAGGCACTCCACCCACATGCACATCCACCACCACCCCCTGAACAGGCACTCCCCCCACCTGCACAACCACCACCACCACCTGAACAGGCACTACCACCACCTGCACAACAACCCCCTGTCCACGCACAAACACCAACTGTTCAAACACCATCCGCCCCTGCACATGAACTTCACCCTGTACAGGCAGATGCACCACACCAACCTGCACCTCGGCGACAACCCAGACATGATCCCTCACAGCGATCCTCACCTCCGAAATTGCGAAGCCGCAAGCACGATCCCCATTGATCACATCCCAGGAACTTTTTGACCAGTGTGAAAATGTGTAAATAAAAAGAAATTCTCTTCACAAGTCAAAACTCTGTTGCGTATCATGTCATGATAGGCTAATGTTCACCAATTTTGGTGGCCTAGAGATGTGAGGATGTATGTGTGACACATGTACAAGTGTAACCCCGTCATTGCAGCAAGCCCTCATGTGCAGAGCAGATGACTTCCAAAATACATGTCCATATTTTGTACAAGACATTCACAATGAAGTAAAACAAGATAGAGAAAGTATGATTCAAAATAAGAATTTATGTAAAAAAGTGTGGGGTTAGAAAAACAACAACAGTCCGTTTGGAAGGGAGAAAGGAAAACAAATGATGTTCTTACTGCAGAAGGAGAAGGGAACTTGGATTGGGGTAGGGCAACATAAATATAACATGTCAGGGAGCGTCAGGGAAACTAGTCTAATTTCAAGGGGAAAGGAAATAATTGCCCACAAAGAAAAATCTGTCCAACAGGTCAAGTGCCCTTCTGGTCATCCTCTAGTACCACAATGTCCAGATCCTCTGAGTCCGATGCGGGCTCCCGGCTGGCCGGTGCAGGAACAGGCACCACACGGGGTCGGGACACACGAGGAGTACGGGGGGAAACAGTGTGGGGCAACGGACAGGGGGAGACATCGACGGTGGTGTGGGAAGGAGGTTGGGATACAAAAGACGACATGGCTGCAGACAGGGAATTGACTCTCACATCATGCGCACCTCTAGACACATCTGCAGCATGATGCGAGAGGACATGTCTGGCTGACCCTCACATGCCCAAATCAAGTCCTCTGGTACAGCCACAGAAGGAACAACACAGGGAGGGTTTTGAGTTGAACATGAGGGGTGTGGGGCCTCTGGTTCGGAGCCAATGTTGCCTGGCAGCTACAATGAGGGGGACTGGTTGCAGGGGATACAGCTGGAGGCCCCGATGGAATGGGGGCCTCTAGAGCTAGGGAGGGGCTGATGGCAGGCCCAGGTTGCGTAGTGGCCTGCCCTGGGGACACCTCGGTAAAACTTACAGGTAAATGGTCCAGGGGAGAGTAGCTCTCCACCCCCCTCACCAGAGGTGTCCAGTTCTCCCCCCCCACTTCAATGTCCTCAGCCTCCACCCTGTCGTAGCACCAGAGTTGTCTTCCTGGTGAGTCCGGGTGGGTGCAATCCCCCTGCCTCCTGATGTTGAGGGTCCCGCCTCATCCTCTTCTTCCTCACTGGTGGAAAGAGGCCGTAGCCGCCGGCGCACCAAAGATGTCCTGCTCTGAACCGGGTCTTGCATCCGTTCCTTTTGGCCAGCTGAGCCCACTGAAATGTAAGACAAATTATTATGTAGTGGTTGTACACGTCAGGACAAGACACATATCAAGATGAGCCAAGGTCAGACTTTGTTCTCCTCTGCTCACACTATAGAGTTGTCAGTGTTTATGAGCTTAAATTACGTGTATGTTCACTGTCATCTCCCGATTTGAGTCTGACATGGACATCTCACAAGATTTTTGGTGGCTTGCACATCTGTACTGGCCAACCCTCAGCTTTGGCATTCTTGTGACCTGTGTGTCCTGTCACTGCTACATGGGCAGGTTCCAAACCCAGTCTACAAAAGGAGATCAGAGGGAGTCCAGATGGTATTGAAAAGGGCCTGTGATATGGAGTCTAGGCCTGGGCGGAAAACTACGCTACGCTCGCGTAGTTTGCGCAACTACGCGCTACGTGAATTGCACGTAGCACAGTGCAAAAACGCGTAGCGTAGCGGGCATTTTTTGCTTGCTCCCAGTCCTCAACGTCAAGTTGGCGACCGCGAGCGAGCAAAATGACATCCCGGCGAGACTTTTTCCTCGTTCGCGATCAGCAACATCAAGTTGCCGATCGCGAGCGTGGAAAATAAACCTCCCGGCGAGATTCTCAACGCGGGGAGGTCAGGTGTCTCATTGCGAGTGGTCGCGTATGCTCGCGACCGCTCGCAATGAGAAACTACCAGTGCGCGTTGAGAAAACTGCTGCTCGAGTACAAATCTACTCGAGCGGCAGAAAACGACCGCTTGCACTGTGCAAGATGACGTTTGCAATGATTGCACAGTGCGGACAAGCATCCGGCACTGTGCAATCATTGCGAACAGCATTTCCTACTGCACTACGCAGTTCACGTAGTGCTACGCGTAGCTCGCGTAGTGCGAAGTGCACTTCGCGTAGCTACGCGTAGCGCTACTACGCGAACTACGCCCAGAGTCTCTGCACTTTTACGTCTGGAAAAATGTTATTTGCTGTGTAGCATTGTATGGGACAACACAAATGCCGATTGGGGGTCACACATCCATATAGGGTCTGGGCAATTAGGTTTGCTAAGTTGTGAGTCTAACCTTTTGATATTCCCTCACAAAAGCTGACAATCCAGTGCCACATATTGGCTTCGGAGACTGATCAGTTAGTGCTGTGCACTGGTGAACAGTGGTGTCTTGTTGTTACAGCTACCTATACATGAAAAATGGCATACAAGCCACTGGGGGTCAGACGTGTGTCTGTGGACACACTTGGAAAAATTGGAAACACTTAAGAGTGAGGCAAGGATCTCAAAGTCTGTCTTGACTCCATGGCACATGATGATCTGTCTCAATCAGAACCCAAACTCACCGAAAGCAATGCAAGTCACAGCATCCAATACCCATTGGCCTCTCATAAACACAATGGACAGTGTCTGCACCATTCCTCATCTAATGCACACATCAGTTATGATTCCCTTGGTTCACTGTTAGTTGTGCTGGCAGTGCAGATTTATGTACAAATGCAACTGTGTGGCTCAATTCCCCAGTTGTCATGATGAAACCACAACTCCCAGAATGCACTCTGCCCTGTACAGTCAATGCGCTACAGTGAGCCTTTTGCTTCATGATGACTGCTGCATAGACAAAGAATAGGTGAATGGAGGCATGGGACACACAATGGTACAGCTCTGTCTTCACTCACATCATACTTCCAGACACCTATTGCATATAATGCACTTACCAGGTCTCTGCTGCTCATGCTCCTCCAGCTGAGCATGGAGGGTCGGATTAGCTGCACGCAGGACCGTCCTGTACAGTGGCGAGAGGTGAGGATGATGTACATGGTATTGGGAAGACTGGCCCAGTAGCTCCTCGGCCTTGAGCCGGGCCCAGCGTTTTAGGTCCTCCGAGCGCTTGCGGCATGCCCTCGCGTTCCTAGTGTGAACGTCCACTGTACTGCAGCGCTCACCAATGTCGCCCCATAGTCTGGCCCGCACTGCATTACTGAGCTGGTCCTCTAGCCCCCCATATAGCTGAGGATATTTGAGTAGCACCCCTCAGCTAAGATGTCTAATTCCCTTTCACTGAAAGGGGGTGCTTTCTCTTCATAACCCTCAGCCATTTTGGGGGAAATAAGGTGGAAAAAAGCAGCAGGATGGCAGAGGATCTGATCTGTGAGAGAGGACGACTCAGAATGAACACAAAATGGCTGCCAACAACTTCCTATGATGTATTTCCTGTCTCCCACTTCCTGTATGTCATTTCCTGTATGAAATAATGGGTTCCGGTTCAATTTCGGAGATTCCGGCCCAGAGGTGGAGATTCCGGCCCGGAGGTGGAGATTCCTGCCCGGAGGTGGAGATTCCGGCTCGAAGGTGGAGCTTCTGGCCCGGAGGTAGAGATTCCGCTCCGGGTGTGGAAACTCCACTCCGAGTGCAGAAATTCCGGCCCGAGTGCGGACGTAAAGTTAGTAGTCGTAAGTGATTTCTGTGAATACCATAAATCGTAAGTGCCTTCTGTGAATACCAAAAGTAGTAAGTTTAGAATTTTGTCTCAGGTTAGTTCTGTGAATCGGCCCCTGTGTCTTTTGGGTCAGCCTGGCCGCCTTAAGGATTGCTACCTTTTCCATATAGTAGTGAACGCAGACCAGGATGTCCGCAGGTGGACGAGGGGGGACTCTGGGTAGCCCCACTCTATGAAATCTCTCAATTTTAATATTCCCAGACGCACCATCTCCAAGGATAGCTTGAAATAAAGCTTGGACATAACCCTCCAGGTCCGATCCCTCTGCACCCTATAGGGGCAACCCGGATACGGATGTTGTTTCTCCGTGATCTATTTTCAAGATCCTCGGCGTGGGCCTGGAGGTCCAGTTGCTGGTCCTGTAGGCGGATGATTTCTTGTTGTAAGGCCTCAATTTCGGCGTCTCTGGTAAGGGAGCCCTCCTCTAGGGCCGCTACTCATTCCCCGACCTCGTCGATATCTCTGCGTGCGTCTCTAAGTTCCATAGTGAGGTCCTTTTTAACTGTTTGGAGGTCCTCCCTCAGCGTTGTGAATAGTGCTTCTAAGAACTCGCGCGTCACCGCACCCTCCGCTTTCCCATCGCCATCCGGTAATTTTGCGTCTTCAGAAGTCCGTTTCTCAAGCAGAGAATCTGTTGCGCCCTTGGTAAGCATGTCCTTGACGGATCTGTCCTTTTTGCCTTTGATGGAGGCCATGATTCCCCCTGGAGCGTCGAGAAGCGAAGAGGCGCCGCGGCGCGCAGAGGGCCTCACCGGATCTCCCAAGGCACCAGTTCAGTGCGGCGGGTGACCTCCCGCTTTTGTGTGCTAGCAGCCGTCACGTTGGACCCCACTTAGCGCGCACCCGAGCCAGTGTCCGAGCACCACACGCCGTGCCTCTCTCAAATCAAAATTCCAGGAAGAATGCCCAATTAGACAGCTTCCGATTTCCAGGTTACCAACTTCAAGCTGACGCAAGTGTTCTGGTGTCTAACGGGGGCTACGTAGTCTCGTAGGTATCCCGATAGGTCCCCCAAGTCGTCCGGGGCCAGCATACAGCGCCGCGCTCAGTGCAGGTCCTGGGTCCCTGGATACACCGTGGAGCCAAGTGTGGTAGCAGCGAGTTCTCTGTGGGCCGTGGATGCTGCGACAGGGGCCCCTCGGATACAGAGGTGGACCCAGGCCAGGATGCACCATAGACGGGAGCAGAGAGAAGCTATATACCGCAACTCCGCCCTTCACAATGGTGCGTGATTTAGGAAGTTCCAACACACGGGGCCTAAAGAGAATAGCCGGCCCGTGACGCTGTTCGTCGCTAACGGCCCCTCCAATACTCGGGTAGGCCCAGCGTGCCGTCCAAGTCCAGGGGGCATCCACAAATACACCTCCTTCCTCAGAGCCCCAGGAGCCAGGAGGCGCAGCGTAGCGAAGCGAAGAGGCGAGCGCTGCAGCTAGAAGTACCTGAGGGACGGTCCCGCTGAGATCTACACCCTGGGTAGCGGCCGCCCGCTAGGCCGCACTAATGGAGATCCCGATAACAGGGCAAAGGGGGGATGATCCCACCCCCGCTGTCTCTGCGGAGCCACCAGGAGCTAGACGGCAGCTCGCGAAGCAAGTGTCAGTCTGTCCGGGTCAGGCACAATCCCATACGCCGGTAGTCTCCGCTTATAAGCAAACCAGGCCCGACACGGCCGCGGCAGCTCCGTCATCTGCAAGGCCGCGGCGGGTGATTACCTTGGACCCGGTCAGTTCAGGCACCCCGATGCATCACAGCTCTGGACGCTGAGGTTGCTCGATCCGGCAGCTCGCCCGCCCCCGGCTTGTGAATTTTGGGCCGGGGGTCCGCTGTGAAGAGTGCTAGAATACGGGCGGGGACGAAGCGCCAGGAGAGTGCGTCCGTTCACTCCGCCATCTTGGACACGCCCCGTTAATTTTATTTTCAGGTCGCCACTACATGTCCATTCTCTTCAGGGGCTGAATAAACTTTCTTGTTCCCCCTCCTTAGTCTCCGTCCCTTCCCCACTCCTTGAATGTCATGCCCCCTCCTAGGGCCTCCCCGCCTAACATGGGCGAGGATGTGGTGTAGTGGCCAGACCTGCCGACGTTGGAACTGGGGAATTAATTATGACTGCGACGTCTTGCATTCCTTTCTGGAAGTTGAGTTTGGCAGTGGTGGGGTCTTTGGTGAGGGAGAGGATGAGCTGGGTGTCGTCGGCATAGGATACGATGTGGAGGCCGTGTTGTTGGACGATGGCTGCGAGGGGGGCCATGTAGATGTTGAATAGTGTGGGGCTCAGTGATGAACCCTGTGGGACTCCGCAGGTGATTTTCGTGGGGTCGGAGAGGAAGGGTGGGAGTCTGATCCTTTGGCTTCTTCCGGTGAGGAATGATCGGATCCAGTCAAGGGCTTTTCCTTGTATGCCTGTGTCGTGTAGTCTGGCGACTAGTGTAAGGTGGGAGACGGTGTCGAAGGCCGCTGATAGGTCGAGTAGGATGAGGGCTGCGGAGTGGCCTTGGTCCAGGAGGGTGCGGATGTCGTCTATGGCAGCGAGTAGGGCGGTCTCTGTGCTGTGGTTGCTTCGGAATCCGGATTGGGATGGGTCGAGGCCGGCGTTCTCTTCAATGAATCGTGTCAGTTTCCTGTTGACTGTTTTCTCTGCAACTTTGGCTGCGAAGGGGAGGAGCGAGATAGTGGGTTGGCTGGTGTTTTTGGGGGCCTGGGGGCCGTCTGTGGCGCCTGGTGGATGGTTGATGAAGTTGTCGCAGAGGTTTTTGATCTTGAGGTGGAAATAGGTTCCAAGCTTGTCGCAGAGGTCTTGGGATGGGGTGATGTCTGTGGCTTCACTACGTGGGTTGGTGAATTCTTGAATGACACTGAAAAGTTCCTTGGAGTTGGTGGAGTTGGCCAGGATTTTGATGTGGATGAAGTTCCTCTTGGTGGCTCTGATCTGGTTGTGGTAGTCCGTCATGGCGTCCTTGTAGGTGGTGTGGTTTTCGGTTGTCTTGGTGTTTCTCCAGTTCTTCTCCAGGCGTCTGCAGGTGCGTCTGGCTTCTTGGAGAGAGGTGGTGAACCAGGCGGCTTTCCTGGGGCGTTGTCTGTCGGGGTTGCGTAGCGGGCGAGCTCGTCTGTGCAGTTGGAGATCCAGGTGTGGAGTTCTCTGGCTGCGTCGTTTCCGTTGGGTGCCCAGGTGTGGTTGTCTCGGGTGAGGGTGGAGTTAAGTTGCTCGTCGGTAACCTTGCTCCAGTTCCTTTGTGATGGGCGTGGGGCTGGTTTGGGTGCCTTGGGTTTGTTGATGGTGAAGTGTACGTAGTGGTGGTCGGTCCATGGCGGCTGCGTTGTGTGGCTGAATTGGACGCTGTTTCCTGTCGGAAAGATGGGGTCAAGGGTGTGTCCTGCTCTGTGGGTCGGTGTGTTGACGAGTTGTTTAAGTCCGATGCTGGCGAGGTTGTCACGAAGGATAGTGGAGTTGGGGTCGCTGGGGTTGTTGAGGTGGAAGTTCAGGTCTCCAATGAGTATGTAGTTTGTTGAGGCGATGGCGTGGGGTGCGATGAAGTCGGTGATGATGGTGGTGAAGGGTGTTCAGGGGCCGGGGGGTCTGTAGACGACGGTTCCTCGGAGTGTGGCTTTGGGGGTGGTCTGGATCTGGAAGTGCAGGTGTTCGGCGGAGGGGAAGGTTTCGCTGGAGGTGGTGAGGCGGAGGGTGCTCTTGTGGTCGATGGCCAGGCCCCCTCCTGGGTGGTTGGGGCGGTCCTTCCTCTGGATCTTGTATCCGTCTGGGATGGCGGTGCTGATGTCGGGGGCGGAGGATGCATTGGTCCAGGTCTCTGTGAAGAAGGTGATGTCGGGCGAGAGAGAGTCGAGTATGTTCCAGATTTCCATGGCGTGTTTGTGTACGGAGCGTACGTTGAGGAGGATGCATTTTAGGGTGTCGCCAGTGCTGGCATCGGCGGTGTTGGAGGCCGGGGTGGCGGTGAGGGTCTGGCGGCAGTGGAGGCAGGAGAACTGACCGTGGGTCGTGTTCGGCGAGGCCTGTTGGCATTCTCTAAGTCTTCCAGGGTTGAGTGCGAGGAGGGTGGTGGTGTAGTAGCGATGTGTAGTGGGAGGTCCAGGGTTCCTGGCGCTGGGCGCGGTCTGGTCACGGACGGGCTTGCCTTTGGCGCCACCCGGGCCGAAAACTCCGAAAATGAACCGGAACCCATTATTTCATACAAGAAATGACATTCAGGAAGTGGGAGACAGGAAATACATCACAGGAAGTTGTTGGCAGCCATTTTGTGTTCATTCTGAGTCATCCTCTCTCACAGATCAGATCCTCTGCCATCCTGCTCCTCTTTTCCACCTTATTTCCCCCAAAATGGCTGAGGGTTATGAAGAGAAAGCACCCCCTTTCAGTGAAAGGGAATTAGACATCTTAGCTAAGGGGGTGATACTCAAATATCCTCAGCTATATGGGGGGGCCAGAGGACCAGCTGAGTAATGCAGCGTGGGCCAGACTATGGGCCGACATTGGTGAGCGCTGCAGTACACTGGGCGTTCACACCAGGAACACGAGGGCATGCCGCAAGCGCTGGGAGGACCTAAAACGCTGGGCCCGGCACAAGGCTGAAGAGCTACTGGGCCAGTCTTCCCAGCACCATGTGCATCGTCCTCGCCTCTCGCCACTGTACAGGAGGGTCCTGCATGCAGCTCATCCGACCCTCCATGCTCAGCTGGTGGAGCATGAGCAGCAGAATCTCCGCCACCGGACCGGAATCCCCGCTATCAGGCTGGAATACCAGCATTTGGGTCTGATGATCATTTCAAGTGCCTACCATCCCCCACCATGCTCAAGTTGAATGTGTGATCACTCATGATAATTAGTGCTACACACTTCTGCAACGGTAGGGCCCACACTGCTTGTGCTCATCCTTTGTGCCTGAAATTGAGTGCATCACATGTGGCAGCAGAAATGTAAAGTTGCAAACACACTTATCATTGTAGGTCCAATGATGTCCTCCCAGATTCCAAGACCCACGGTGACGTCTGCCACAAGGTTGGCTGTGACATCTGGTCAGGGAACTCACACTGGGCAGATGCGGGGCCATGGTAAGTAAACCCAAGAATAATGTACCTGAATGCTCATGCCCATGAAATGTGCCTTTAATCTCCGCTGTAAGTTGTATGTGTTTTTCATCACTGTTGTCCTGCATCACAATATGCCTAGATATGGCATTTAACCACATACCAGATCACACCATGGTGGCTAGTGAAAGGATGACACAAAATGTATGACAAGTGAGTGGTGAATGGACATAAAAATAGTATCTAGTGTCATATTGAGTGTACTAGACACAACTGGATTGTAATTCAATGATATGAAAACTCCCTAGCAAAATTCCAATGGACAAATCATATTGAAATTGGTGTGGATGAGGGTCGCACTGATGCCAGTTGCGTACTTTTGTGATGGATGTATGGGCTGCTACGGTGAATCTTCAGGAAGTTACATTATACATTATGTTCCAGGTGATGATGACGATGAGGAGGATGGACCTTCCACCAGTGTTGGGCGACAGGCAATCAAAGGGGAAAATCCACTGCTCCTCCAGGCAGTAATGTCGGCTGCAAGTACTGCGCAAGAGGAGGAGGTGGAAGTACCTGAGGAAGATGAAGGATTGGACGATGATGGTGACTATCTGTTCACCCTCTCAGAGGATGAAGAGTCTGATGCCATGGACAGAAATATTCCCACATCACCCACATTTTGCAAGGCCTCACACCCTCCGCCCAGCAAAGTACCTCAGCCTCCTCCAAAACAAAAGATTGCCTGTCCCCAGCATAGAGCTAACCAGCCACAGCTCACACACACCCCAACACAGACATCACTCCCTCACAGCCCTCACATCCAGGACAGACGTGGTGGTTCCCCTACACACTCCTCCCTATACAGTGTATCACAGGCATTCTCTTCACCATCTGAGGGAAGTACCAACCCTGTTGTGGTGCAAGTATCCCCTGGGCACCATTCTCCCTTCCACAGGCTTCCACATGCCACCCTCCCCCCTGCTGTAGGACCTGGCGGTCTCATCCATGGCCAACCCCTGCAGAGAGGGCCTGCACATGGCCATTGTGCCCAGTGGGAGCAGGACTTCTTCCAACAGCAGGCAGATGTGAGGCAGGACATTCGTGCCATAGGGGCCACCCTGTCAAACATGTCTGAGGCCCTGCGCCAATTCCCTCAGGTGGTGGACAGACAGACCCATGTTTTGGATAGGATGGATAGATCTTGGCAAGACATGTGCAAGAATATCAGAGACATGATAACTATCCAAAGGGAAGAGAGTGTATGACACCATGCCTTGGTCATGAAGATGATGGAGGGCATGTTGAAAGTGATCCAAAGTCTCCCTTCACGGTCAACGCAGGGAGGGGAGCCATCACATCTGCCTGTAGCACATCACACCCATACACCTGTACCACAAACTGCACAGGACCACAGCAAGGGTACACACCCACCACCGCCCCCTATCCAGGCACTCCACCTACCTGCACATCCACCACCACCCCCTGAACAGGCACTCCCCCCACCTGCACATCCACCACCACCCCCTGAACAGGCACTACCACCACCACCTGCACAACAACCCCCTGTCCACGCACAAACACCAACTGTACAGACACCATCCGCCCCTGCACATGAACTTCACCCTGTACAGGCAGATGCACCACACCAACCTGCACCTCGGCGACAACCCAGACATGATCCCTCACAGCGATCCTCACCTCCGAAATTGCGAAGCAACAAGCACGATCCCCATTGATCACATCCCAGGAACTTTTTGACCAGTGTGAAAATGTGTAAATAAAAAGAATTCTCTTCACAAGTCAAAACTCTGTTGCGTATCATGTCATGATAGGCTAATGTTCACCAATTTTGGTGGCCTAGAGATGTGAGGATGTATGTGTGACACATATACAAGTGTAACCCCGTCATTGCAGCAAGCCCTCATGTGCAGAGCAGATGACTTCCAAAATACATGTCCATATTTTGTACAAGACATTCACAATGAAGTAAAACAAGATAGAGAAAGTATGATTCAAAATAAGAATTTATGTAAAAAAAGTGTGGGGTTAGAAAAACAACAACAGTCCGTTTGGAAGGGAGAAAGGAAAACAAATGATGTTCTTACTGCAGAAGGAGAAGGGAACTTGGATTGGGGTGGGGCAACATAAATATAACATGTCAGGGAGCGTCAGGGAAACCAGTCTATTTACAAGGGGAAAAGGAAATAATTGCCCACAAAGAAAAATCTGTCCAACAGGTCAAGTGCCCTTCTGGTCATCCTCTGGTACCACAATGTCCAGATCCTCTGAGTCCGATGCGGGCTCCTGACTGGCCGGTGCAGGAACAGGCACCACACGGGGTCGGGACACACGAGGAGTACGGGGGGAAACAGTGTGGGGCAATGGACAGGGGGAGACATCGACGGTGGTGTGGGAAGGAGGTTGGGATACAAAAGACGACATGGCTGCAGACAGGGAATTGACACTGGCAGTGAGGGTGGCCAGAGCTTGGGAAATTTCCTCTCACATCATGCGCACCTCTAGACACATCTGCAGCATGATGCGAGAGGACATGTCTAGCTGACCCTCACATGCCCACATCAAGTCCTCTGGTACAGCCACAGAAGGAACAACACAGGGAGGGTTTTGAGTTGAGCATGAGGGGTGTGGTGCCTCTGGTTCGGAGCCAATGTTGGCTGGCAGCTACGATGAGGGGAACTGGTTGCAGGGGATACAGCTGGAGGCCCCGATGGAATGGGGGCCTCTAGAGTTGGGGAGGGGCTGATGGCAGGCCCAGGTTGCGTAGTGGCCTGCCCCGGGGATACCTCGGTAAAACTTATAGGTGAATGGTCCGGGGAGAGTAGCTCTCCACCCCCCCTCGCCAGAGGTGTCCAGTTCTTCCCCCCCACTTCAATGTCCTCAGCCTCCAACCGGTCCGTAGCACCAGAGTTGTCTTCCTGGTCAGTCCGGGTGGGCGCAATCCCCCTGCCTCCTGATGTTGAGGGTCCCGCCTCATCCTCTTCTTCCTCACTGGTGGAAAGAGGTCGTAGCCGCCGGCGCACCAAAGATGTCCTGCTCTGAACAAGGTCCTGCATCCGTTCCTTTTGGCCAGCTGAGCCCACTGAAATGTAAGACAAATCATTATGTAGTGGTTGTACACGTCAGGACAAGACACATATCAAGATGAGCCAAGGTCAGACTTTGTTCTCCTCTGATCACACTATACAGTTGTCAGTGTTTATGAGCTTAAATTACGTGTATGTTCACTGTCATCTCCTGATTTGAGTCTGACATGGACATCTCACAAGATTTTTGGTGGCTTGCACATCTGTACTGGCCAACCCTCAACTTTGGCATTCTTGTGACCTGTGTCCTGTCACTGCTACATGGACAGGTTCCAAACCCAGTCTACAAAAGGAGATCAGAGGGAGTCCAGATGGTATTGAAAAGGGCCTGTGATATGGAGTCTCTGCACTTTTACGTCTGGAAAAATGTTATCTGCTGTGTAGCGCTGTATGGGACAACACAAATGCCGATTGGGGGTCACACATCCATATAGGGTCTGGGCAATTAGGTTTGCTAAGTTGTGAGTCTAACCTTTTGATATTCCCTCACAAAAGCTGACAATCCAGTGCCACATATTGGCTTCGGAGACTGATCAGTTAGTGCTGTGCACTGCTGAACAGTAGTGTCTTGTTGTTACAGCTACCTATACATGAAAAATGGCATACAAGCCACTGGGGGTCAGACGTGTGTCTGTGGACACACTTGGAAAAATTGGAAACATTTAAGAGTGAGGCAAGGATCTCAAAGTCTGTCTTGACTCCATGGCACATGATGATCTGTCTCAATCAGAACCCAAACTCACCGAAAGCAATGCAAGTCACAGCATCCAATACCCATTGGCCCCTCATACACACACTGGACAGTGTCTGCCCATTCCTCATCCAATGCACACATCAGTTATTATTCCCTTGGTTCACTGTTAGTGGTGCTGGCAGTGCAAATTTCTGTACAAATGCAACTGTGTGGCTCAATTCCCCAGTTGTCATGATGAATCTACAACTCCCAGAATGCACTCTGCCCTATACAGTCAATGCGCTACAGTGAGCCTTTTGCTTCATGATGACTGCTGCATAGACACAGAATAGGTGAATGGAGGCATGGGACACACGATGGTACAGCTCTGTCTTCACTCACATCATACTTCCAGACACATATTGCATATAATGCACTTACCAGGTCTCTGCTGCTCATGCTCCTCCAGCTGAGCATGGAGGGTCGGATTAGCTGCACGCAGGACCCTCCTGTACAGTGGCAAGAGGCGAGGATGATGCACATGGTATTGGGAAGACTGGCCCAGTAGCTCCTCGGCCTTGAGCCGGGCCCAGCGTTTTAGGTCCTCCCAGCGCTTGCGGCATGCCCTCGCGTTCCTAGTGTGAACGCCCACTGTACTGCAGCGCTCACCAATGTCGGCGCATAGTCTGGCCCGCACTGCATTACTCAGCTGGTCCTCTGGCCCCCCATATAGCTGAGGATATTTGAGTAGCACCCCCTCAGCTAAGATGTCTAATTCCCTTTCACTGAAAGGGGGTGCTTTCTCTTCATAACCCTCAGCCATTTTGGGGGAAATAAGGTGGAAAAGAGCAGCAGGATGGCAGAGGATCTGATCTGTGAGAGAGGATGACTCAGAATGAACACAAAATGGTTGCCAACAACTTCCTGTGATGTATTTCCTGTCTCTCACTTCCTGTATGTCATTTCCTGTATGAAATAATGGGTTCCGGTTCAATTTTGGAGATTCCGGCCCGGAGGTGGAGATTCCGGCCCGGAGGTGGAGATTCCGGCTCGAAGGTGGAGCTTCCAGCCCGGAGGTGGAGATTCTGCTCCGGGTGCGGAAACTCCGCTCCGAGTGCGGAAATTCCGGCCCGAGTGCGGACGTAAAGTTAGTAGTCGTAAGTGATTTCTGTGAATACCATAAATCGTAAGTGCCTTCTTTGAATACCAAAAGTCGTAAGTTTAGAATTTTGTCTCAGGTTAGTTCTGTGAATCGGCCCCTGTGTCTTTTGGGTCAGCCTGGCCACCTTAAGGATTGCTACCTTTTCCATATAGTAGTGAACGCAGACCAGGATGTCCGCAGGTGGACGAGGGGGGGCTCTGGGTAGCCCCACTCTATGAAATCTCTCAATTTTAATATTACCAGACGCACCATCTCCAAGGATAGCTTGAAATAAAGCTTGGACATAACCCTCTAGGTCCGATCCCTCTGCACGCTATAGGGGCACCCCGGATACGGATGTTGTTCCTCCGTGATCTATTTTCAAGATCCTCGGCGTGGGCCTGGAGGTCCAGTTGCTGGTCCTGTAGGCAGATGATTTCTTGTTGTAAGGCCTCAATTTCGGCATCTCTGGTAATTTAGCCCTCCTCTAGGACCGCTACTCATTCCCCGACCTCGTCGATATCTCTGCGTGCGTCTCTAAGTTCCATAGTGAGGTCCTTTTTAACTGTTTGGAGGTCCTCCCTCAGCGTTGTGAATAGTGCTTCTAAGAACTCGCGCGTCACCGCACCCTCCGCTTTCCCATCGCCATTCGGTAATTTTACGTCTTCAGAAGTCAGTTTCTCAAGCAGAGAGTCTGTTGCGCCCTTGGTAAGCATGTCCTTGATGGATCTGTCCTTTTTGCCTTTGATGGAGGCCATGATTCCCCCTGGAGTGTCGAGAAGCGAGGAGGCGCCGTGGCGCGCAGAGTGCCTCACCGGATCTCTCAAGGCACCAGTTCAGTTGGGCTGGTGACCTCCCGCTTTTGTGTGCTAGCAGCCGTCACGTTGGACCCCACTTAGCGCGCACCCGAGCCAGTGTCTGAGCACCACAAGCCGTGCCTCTCTCAAATCAAAATTCCAGGAAGAATGCCCAATTAGTCAGCTTCCGATTTCCAGGTTATCAACTTCACGCTGACGCAAGTGTTCTGGTGTCTAACAGGGGCTACGTAGTATGGTAGGTATCCCGATAGGTCCCCCAAGTCGTCCAAGGCCAGCATACAGCGCCGCGCTCAGTGCAGGTCCTGAGTCCCTGGATACACCGTGGAGCCAAGTGTGGTAGCAGCGAGTTCTCTGTGGGTCGTGGATGCAGCGACAGGGGCCCCTCAGATACAGAGGTGGACCCAGGCCAGGATGCACCATTGGCGGGAGCCGAGAGAAGCTATATCCCGCAACCCCGCCCTTCACAATGGTGCGTGATTTTGGAAGCTCCAACACACGGGGCCTAAAGAGAATAGCCGGTCTGTGACGCTGTTCGTCGCTAACGGCCCTCCAATACTCGGGTAGGCCCGGCGTGCCGTCCATGTCCAGGGGGCATCCACAAATACACCTCCCTCCTCAGAGCCCCAGGAGCCAGGAGGCGCAGCGTAGCGAAGCGAAGAGGCGGGCGCTGCAGTTAGAAGTACCTGAGGGCCGGTCCCGCTGAGATCTACACCCTGGGTAGCGGCCGCCCACTAGGCCGCACTAATGGAGATCCCGATAACAGGGCAAAGGGGGGCTGATCCCACCCCGCTGTCTCTGCGGAGCCACCAGGAGCTAGACGGCGGCTCACGAAGCAAGTGTCAGTCTGTCCGGGTCAGGCGCAATCCATACGCCGGTAGTCTCCGCTTATAAGCAAACCAGGCCCGACACGGCCGCGGCAGCTCTGTCATCTGCAAGGCTGCGGCGGGTGATTACCTTGGACCCGGTCAGTTCAGGCGCCCGCGATGCATCACAGCTCTGGACGCTGAGGTTGCTCGATCCGGCAGCTCGCCCGCCCCCGGCTTGTGAATTTTGGGCCGGGGGGCCGCTGTGAAGAGTGCTAGAATACGGGCGGGGACGAAGCACCGGGAGAGTGCGTCCGTTCACTCCGCCATCTTGGACACACCCCGTTAATTTTATTTTGAGGTCGCCAGTACATGTCCATTCTCTTCAGGGGCTGAATAAACTTTCTTGTTCCCCCTCCTTAGTCTCTGTCCCTTCCCCACTCCTTGAACGCCATGCCCCCTCCTAGGGCCTCCCCGCCTAACATGGGCGAGGATGTGGTGTTGTGGCCAGACCTGCCGACGTTGGAACTGGGGAATGAATTATGAGTCTCGGCATTGACTCGAAATCCTGTTATTCTGGGCAAGTCACTTAATGTCTCAGGGCCCAAAAAAGTGAGTGGTTACGTTCACGCTATACAAATGCACAATAAAAAAACATCTCCAGCAGGAGCTTGAAGGAGGAAATGGCAAGTAAAGTCAGTGCAGACCACCTACTATTGAAGTCACACCTCACCAATCCGTTGGTGACCAGACGTGCAAACCAGGAGCTACCCTAGTACAAAGCTTCCCGGTTTCCTAAAGCTTAAGATCGGAAATCTCTGTCCTGCTCCCTGCTCCCATGCCGCATGACTGGTCTCCTCCACTACACTGTTCTGATTCTTTACGAGGTCAAAAATGGCAGCACTATGGCCAACAAGAGACCAACTGGAGATCTCTGCCTTGCCCATGACAGAAAGTAAACAAATATATTGTATTGTATTGTAATTGGATTTATATAGTGCTTCCTACCCCTAACAAGGTGTCGAAGCGCTTTACGGCGAGTAGTAGGCTACTCCGGAACCCAAGGTTAGTGGTTAGTTCAGTGTTTATTGTTGGTTGTTGTGGTTAGTCATGTGCTCTCAAGACAACTTGCATCCATTTACTCCATTTACTTTGTGATCTATTAATGCCAGGTAGGTGTGATTATTAGTAGGGGCTATGTGGTCTCACGTGAATGGTCAGTGGACTAGATAGGCTGGTGGAGATTAGATAATGTTAGGTTGCAGGCATAGCGATTTAAAGAGGAGAGGTTGTGATCTATGAAATGAGGTATCAGCCAATTGCAGAATTACAATAAGAAGGACTGACGCAGAGAGGCTTGAGACTGAAAGGAGGCTAAAAGAAAGCAGAGGATGGAAGGTAACATGAGGGCCACTCTGAAGAAAGAACAGAGAGTAATCAAGCGAGAATAAATCAAGGTCAATTTTTCATGCATGGTTTAGGAGTGTAGTGGGAGAAGGCTTTCTGTGTTAGCAAGTAGTCGGAGAATGTAAGCTGCAGAAAGAAAACAACATTATACATAGTGCTCCATATATATATTTTAACCCCAGATCTGCATAATCAAAGTCACTGGAACTATGCAACAGGGGAGGACCAAACATTATGTGGCAAGGTTGACCGAATCACACAGCAATAAAGGCAAATTACACGACAATCACAAAAGAACAGTGTATTATGCTGCAAATACATAATTTTGAGGCAAATCCATATTTTTTATAAAACAACAGTAGTGCATGATTCCTGTGTCCCTGGCCATAACGCTGCAAAAAAAGAATTATTTTGCGGGCGCCATGAGCCACGAGTGCCTCTGCTATTGTGCTTGTAACAAGGCGGGAACACAAAACACCTGTCATTTGCATTATCATGCACTGCTTTATACTAGGAGCCACACATTTGAGATCACACAGGCACAATTTCTACTATAGCACGTGTCTGATACTACCAAAAAAAGCAAAGTGGGCAAAAAAAGGTGCAAACATGTTGTGCTCTATGGACACTTTTGAACCCACTAGCCTGTGAAACATAGTCAAGTACTCGGCAAATGAACTTGCAGTCGCATGTGGTGCCCATTTCTGCAATGGCAGCAGCAATACTAGCCCACAAGGATTTCTTACTTACCTCTGAGGAATGCATAGAAGTGGCCCGACTCTTGCCTTCCCTGTGTAGAACTGTTAGACTGCCTCTGGCCAGAACCGGAATAGGAAGATTGTTGCTGCTGATGATGTTGTTGTTGCTGTGGTTGCCCATATTTTGATTGTGATGTTTGACTGTTTCCATAGCTTCCATACCCCTGAGGAGCAGACTGTCCAGTATGATATGAGGTGCATGGCCTTATAAAATTCACGTAACTGGATGGGGTTGCTCTGGGTCCTGGAAACTCTGGGAGGTGTGGAGATGGTGCATGCTCCACCACAGACCTAGGGTTCGATTGCAGATGCTCCCTCGTTCCTTCAGATGACTTTGACGAGCGTGGCAAAGTCGAATATCTCTTCAGTCCCTTGCTCTTCTTTTGCCTGTGTGACTTACCCGATGCCACTGATGATCTAGACTGCAACGATAAGCGCTTGGAGTGGCTCCACGATTGATCTAGGACCTTCCTCTCATCCAAGACCTTGAGCGTTGCAACGTCGAGGGGATCGATCTCTGAAGGCCTTGGGGTGCATGGCAATCGATGTAAATCTTGGCATCGTGGTCACGCTCCAAGCACCAGAGGCACACCAAAACGTGGGTCTGTCAACGACATCTGTAGGTGACAGGCACCACACAGCTTGAAACGAGCTTTCCTCGCTTACATTCTTGATGCACTCGGAGACAAAGCCTCAAAAAATCTTGACAAAAAGTCAGCCAAAAAAGACTGGAGGTAGCTCTCCTCCGAATCTGCTCAGACTAGCACGGGAAGAAAAGAACAGATGTCAGCATCCTGAGGTGAAGCCTATATAGGCACAACCGCATGTCCCTTCCGCCGCGGATGCCACGTGGAGCCGAACACCACCACCTACCGGCACGCAGGGGTGCTACTCACAAAAAAATTCGGGATCCAGTCTGACGCTTGGGAATTATTTTTAGGTAAGGAATCTGTGGCTAGAAGTCTCTATCAGACCAATTAGGTAAGCCAGGAGAGATTTACTGTTACATTTGTCTATGTTGGCAATTTCTTTGCAGCAGTGTTAAAAAAAAACACATGTATAAGCTTTCAGACTCCTCTTTTCATGACTGCCGATTTCCACTCAAGGATGCAAATGAATAGCAAATGTCCCTGAACTCGCTGCTTCACTCATGCCACCGTCTGCCACAGATTTAATGTATCGTTTAAAAGAAAAAGTGTGCGATGTACACAACGTCAAATGAACATCAGGATTCATGTGCTAAGTGTTACACTTCTGGGCCAGATTTATCACTTATACACCCTGCTTTTGTTATATCTTCACAGTTGTAGGCGTTTGAAACCCGTCCTCCACCCACTTCAAGCAAAAAGATATAATCCTCTTGACAAAGATGCTGAAATGCGGAAGACTGCTGTGGTTTATGTCCATAAAATAGGTAAATTGCAGCAGAGAGTATGATTTTTAAAGTGTCTATTTTGTCTAAGAAAAAGGAGAGAGAGACTGGGAGAAAGAGACCCCCGACTGTTTGGTAAATATTTCATTTGCCTCCCAGCAGGTGAAAAATAAAACGATATTCTATCATTGTTTTATTTTTCACCTGCTGGCTAACCAAGCGTGCGTAGGGAGGGGTGGGGCAGGGGTCATGGGAGAGGGGAGAGGGGCGCAGGACTGGTTGGTGCACTTCTAAGTGCGCATGTATGTTTGGTCGAACACACATGCGCACTTAAGTTTCTCCAACCGGGCTGTATTGAACAGCCGGGCTAGAGAAACAGCACAGACTGCCTGTCCTGAGCAGAGCGTCAAACCAGCCTGCTCAAGCGAATACCTGCGCTGCTCTCATAGCATGAGAGTAGTGCAGGGATTGCACAGGGAGTCTGTGATGCTGTCTCAGGGGCTGCTGGGACCAGGAAGAACACTGAGGCCTGATGCAGGAGGCGGCCAGCAGCTTCAGGTAAGTTCCTTTTTTTAAAATTCCACTTCGGTGCTTCGCCAACCCACCACTTTTTTGTTTGTGGTGGCCGCCACTGCACCTTTCCCCTTTAAAGTGCATTCTGATCATCTACTTAAAGGGGCTGGTTGAAAAACAAATATGTGAAGAAAGATGCTGAATACATTTTGATAAGAGATGGGCCATGTGAAATTGGCACCAGTAATCATAGGGAGTATAAGGTCTTCCGTAGAACACCACATAAGTACTGTAATATTTCCTTAGTGACCTTTCAGAATCTCCTATTTTTTTAGCATTTATGTGATAATTGTGCTGTAAAATTCATCATTTAGTGCTTTTCTTTCTCTCGGGATGAACCTTTCCCGAACGTATTTAGTAGATTCACCAGCTGTTATTGATTCCAAGCAGGCCTGGTGGTAGCACTAAAGCCAGTGCCATGATTCCCCGTGGTACAAGTGGGCCCCATCAGTGGTAAAAGTCGGCCATGGACTCCTTGGAAACATTTTAAGCAATTGCAGATCTTTTTTTTTCCTTTACAAATTGAACACTGAACCAAATAGTAACTCCTGTATCACTTCGAAAAGATTAAAGGGCATACCTTGTGGAGAGAGGGGAGGCAATGGGTGGAGGAGCAAGAAGGCCATCCCTGGTGTGTGCCAGGTGTCTGGTATTCTATACATAAAACAGCCCAATCAACATGACCCAATAGACCAGGTTTCTCGTCTGAAAATGCCCTCAGCTACCTCCAGGCCACATAGGCTTGTGGTTTTAAGATGCGGGGATTCACCAGAAACGGTGCCTTTCTCGACCCCATGGTGGCCGGTGCCTGAGGAGGACGTATGCGCTCTTTGATCTGTCATTTGTCTGAAGTCAGCTCTTTTATCCATCGCCCCGGACTCCAATAGCACGAGTCGAGCACAATTGGAAGAGGGGCTGAAGGTGCAGGCAGGCTCTGCAGCCAGAGACATCACTTATTTCCGCTAACAGGGCAATCATAGAGAGGATTACCAAGGCGGGAGGCTGCCGAGCTGGAAGCTGCACTGAATGACTGAGGGATGAATTGAAAGAACGGCAATTCACAGGACAGGGATGTCTGCCTGCGAATAGTAATAAAGTAATGTTGCGACTACAGCGGTTCATCTGCTGTACTTCAGGTGCTAAGAATTTTGGGCCTATATTTATCAAGGTTTTGCAACACCCTTGCACCATACAATTGGACGCAAAAGCAACACAAAACCTAAATGAGATTTACTAAGCTACACAAGGCCACCTTGCATTGATTGATAAATTCAGAGCAATGCAAGGCAGCACAAGTCGCTGCCTTGCGTTACTGAGCTGCAGAGAGGGGTGCCATCGGTTGAGAGTGGGTGTTCCCAATGCTGGTAGATCTGGGAATACATTAAATTGTACACCTCCCCACCAGAGGCCCAACGAGGAGAAGTCTTTATTTCTCCTCGTTGTTTCCTGTTTCTAAGAGGGAAATGCCTCTGAGCATTGTTTTTGTGTAGGATGGTGAACCTTCCTGCACAAAAACAATCCTGCCTGCAATGCAGGCATCCTTGAACCATGATGCAAGGGTGCCTGCTTTGGCTCTAGGCCGGACCATTAACGCCTCCTTCAAATCCGGCATCTTCCCCGACATCTGGAAGCGAGCAGAGGTCAAGCCCCTCCTCAAGAAACCCTCGGCCGACCCGATGGACCTAAAGAACTACCGGCCCATCACTCTCCTTCCCTTCGCAGCCAAAGTCACCGAGAGATTTATCAATGCCCAGCTGACCACCTTCATCGAAGAGAACGCCATCCTCGACTCCTCCCAGTCCGGATTTCGCAGCAACCACAGCACCGAGACCGCCCTCCTCGCCGCCACCGACGACATCCGCATGCTACTTGACCAAGGCCACACTCGGCCCTCATCCTACTAGACCTCTCCGCAGCCTTCGACACTGTCTCTCACCGCACTCTCGCAACCAGACTCCACGACGCTGGTATACAAGGAACCGCCCTCAACTGGATCCGCTCCTTTCTCTCCGGCAGAACCCAAAGGATCAGACTCCCACCCTTCCCCTCCGAACCCTCCGAACCCACAGAGGTCAACTGCGGAGTACCCCAAGGATCCTCGCTCAGCCCTACGCTCTTCAACATCTACATGGCCCCCCTCGCCGACGACACCCAGCTCATCCTCTCCCTCACGAAGAACCCCAAAGACACCAGACTCTGCTTCCAGGAAGGAATGAAGGACGTCGCAGCCTGGATGAACAACAGCTGCCTGAAGCTCAACTCGGAGAAGACAGAGGTCCTCGTCCTTGGACCCTCCTCCACCGCCTGGGACAACACCTGGTGGCCTCCCGCCCTCGGAAACCCACCCACTCCATCAGACCATGCCCGTAACCTCGGCATCATCCTAGACTCCTCCCTCTCCATGACCCGCCAGATCAACGCCGTCGCCTCCACCTGCTTCAACTCCCTCTGCATACTCCACAAGACCTTCAAGTGGATCCCACCCGAATGCAGAAAGACCGTCACCCACGCACTTGTAACCAGCAGACTGGACTACGGCAACGCCCTCTATGCCCGAATAAACAGAACCCTGCTTCACAAGCTCCAAACCATCCAAAACACTGCAGCCAGACTCGTCCTCGGAACCCCTCGACACGAGCACATGACCCAGCACCTACGAGACCTCCACTGGCTCCCCGTCGAGAAGAGAGTAACCTTCAAACTACTCACCCACGCCTACAAATCCCTCCACAACATCGGACCCAAATACCTCAACGAGAGAGTCACCTTCCACGTACCCAAAAGGAACCTCCGCTCTGCCGACCTCACCCTGGCAGTGACCCCACGCATCTGCAGAACCCGAGCAGGCGGAAGAGCCTTCTCCTACATCGCAGCAAGGACCTGGAACGAGCTCCCAGTCAACATCAGACGCTCCCCGACTCTGCACACCTTCAGGAAGAGCCTCAAGACCTGGCTTTTCGACTGATCCGGAGATGCACCCCCCCCCAGTGCCTTGAGACCCTCGCGGGTGAGTAGCGCGCTTTACAAAACCCTGATTGATTGATAGGCAACAGTTTGTGCGCCAGCACAGGCAGAAAGCAGAAATGCACCATATAATGTTAAATACAGCACATTCCTGCCCTCTCCCTTTCACACAGCACAGCAAGGCGGTGCTGCGTTGCGTGAAATAGTAATAAATATGGGCCTGAGGCTGGTCTGGGTCCGTGGCTCACTGGCCATATCTTGTCAACACATTGGTAGGAGGAGACACGTAATTTAACTTTCATCTGCGGGCAAATATACACCCTTGGGGAGACAACCACTTCAGCCAATGGGATAGGGTCACCAAATCTCCCAGAAAATAATAATTATTTTTTATATAGTGTTGCCACAATCTGCTGTTTTATGCACTGTAAATGCCAGTTTTTAGCATTCCCCATTGTAATGGTACTCAATCTACGTACCTCGGAAGGATGAAAGGTTCTTTTGGGTTGCTGGATTAATGCCTGTAGATCAGAGAGTTTCCCAGAGACCTGCACTGTCTCACCAGCTGTCTAAGACGATAACCAGCCTATAGCTTCAGGATAGCTCATGGACTCTGAGAGGCTGATACTCCTATAATGATCTTCTGGTCTCCTCATGTCGTAGGAGGTCATTCTCCTGAGATGTGGATGTCAGTGTAGTGACCTGCTGGTCACTGTTCTAGTCTTTGCTGTGCCAGCCACCCCCGAGGGCTGGCTTACACTCCACCCCATACCCATCCAACACAGGCGTCACAGGACATGGGACCCTGGCAAGAAAAGGGGCTGGGCGCACATGCCCCGGGCCAGTTCTACCAACCATATTCCCATGTCTGTGTCGTGACTATTAGTATATGGGGGCCTTGGGCCCCACTACATTACATTGGCGACGAGCGGTGGACCCGCGTGTGTAGCCACCTCATGTCGTAGGAGGTCATTCTCCTGAGATATGGATGTCAGTGTAGTGACCTGCTGGTCACTGTTCTAGTCTTTGCTGTGACAGTCACTCCCCGAGCGCTGGCTTACACCCCACCCCACATCCATGCAACACAGGCATCAAAGGACATGGGACCCTGGCAAAAAAAGGGGCTGGGCGCACATGCCCCGGGCCAGTTCTACCAACCATATTCCCATGTCTGTGTCGTGACTATTAGTATATGGGGCCTAGGGCCCCACTACAGTACATTGGCGACGAGCGGTGGATCCACGTGTGTAGCCGCCTTGATGGCGGTAGAGGGGGGAAACACCCTTTGCCAGCCCATGAGGTGAAGGAGGGGATCGGGAGCCCACCCTGCACCAGAGCGAGAAGCAGTGTGTGACAGCGCCTGACAAAGGAGGGAATCATGTGGCGAGTGAGGGAGCCAGTACGTGACCCCTGCCAACGGCCTGCAGAGGCCCCAACTGGATGCGAGTGGAGCTGGACTGCCGAGATGCTGGTCCGCCGCCGCATCCAGTGCTGTGAGGAGGAGTAAGGCCTGGTCAGCCATCGGGCAGAAAGTAAGCCCTAATTGAGGGGAGCGGTGAGCGGGGCAGTGAAGAGAGCCTGACGAGAGGAGGATAAGAGCTGTGCAGCTGCTCACTCTCCCCCACCCCCATGAAGTGGAACACTGCCCTGGAGTTACGCACCAGGTCCCGGTGAGGGGACCGCCGGTGAGAGGAGGTGGTGTTGGTTTGAGCCTCAGACCGCTATCTGAGCCGGCGCAGGGCACCGGAGTCTCCGTCGGTGGCTCCAGCCCCTGCACAGCTCGTGAGGTGAGAGAGGCAGCTGCGAAGAGGCGGAGCAAGTAACAGACAGTGTGCAGCCCACAGCCACTCAGAAAGAAGCATAAGAGGAGCCAAGAAGGGGAAGTAGAACCTTACCCGAGACACATGAGACACTGCAGATGCCTGTTGTGCCCTCCCACATGGCCCGAATAAAAATAATGTTACCGTGCTGGGGAGGAAGTGCTGCTGTACTCCAGGAGGTCTCCCGCCACGTGGAGTCAAGTTTCGGCCGTGGGCGATGGTGCCCATCCCGTGAGTGAAGTAAGAGCAGCTTGGCCAGCAGAAGTGAGGAGACTGCGGCGCAGTGGACCTGCACTCAGCAGGTAACAGTGAGGCAGCCGGCGTCAAAGGGGCTGGTCTGGTCATCTGCCCTTGCGAGGCGATGACCAGACAAAACAAAGGAGTGCCACGTTGTGGCCTTACCTGGCGGCCGGTGAGACTGAAGTAAGTGGGTGGGGCCACTGAAGAGCATGATGCAGCGCGAGGGCCACACCCGTGTAGCCCGTGAAGAATGTAAGCTGAGTCGGGCAGCATTGTGATTCTCAAACCCCACCAGGCTGACACTCCATGGGAGAAATGAAGAGTCGGAGCATCAAGGCAGCCCACAGGACTTGGAGAGTGCTGTGTATCCTCAGTTACTACAGCCGAGGCCCGCAGCATTGGGAAGCTGCTGGGGCCCTGGATGAAAGTTGCAGTGCCACCTACTGGCCACGGGTGGTTACTGCGCCGATAACAACACAGTCAGAGACCCTACAAATGCAGCCAGAGATTGGTGTTTGTCCCCATAGATACAGCCAAGGATGGGTGTTTGTACCAAAAGATGGTGCAAGGTGCCTTGAACAGACGGCAGAGGGAAATCATTGGCAAGGAAATTCCCAGAAGAAAAAGACTGTGTGTGCAATGGTATACATGCTCTAAGGCTAGGTTAAAGCATGGGAGCGTAAAGCGCCAGAGCAGAGTGCCCAAGACGAGAAAGAAAGGGCGGGAGAGAGTGAGGTGAGTGGTGTGCACCTCCCAATGGTCGGATATCGCCACCGCATCCAAGGAAGTGAGGACTGTGCCCCTCGTGGCAGAAGCATGCCACCGCAAGGGGAAGAAGTGGGTGAGCAACACGTGCCAGCAGAATGAGCACCCACTAGTGAAGGACTGAAGGTGCAAAAGTCGGAAGCGTGCCGAAGGCAGACACAGAGAGTATGATTGTCTGGGCTGGACCCCGAGAGAGAGAGCTCCGTGAGGAAGAGGGCCGAGATTGTCACAAGGGGTGACAGATCCTGTGAAGCCGGCTCGAGTGGAGGCTGAAGGGAGAGCCACAGCGGCATGATATTGAGGCACTAGGAGTGTATCCTCAAGTGAAGAGATGACCACTGAGAGGTCAGAGTAGAGATGACCTGCCAGAGGTCAGAGTAGAGATGACCTGCCATAGGTGAGAGAAGAGATGACCCGCAAGAGGTCAGAGAAGAGAAGACCCACGAGAGGCCAGAGAAGAAATGACCAGCGAGAGGTCAGTGAGGATGACCAGCGAGAGGTCAGTGAAGAGATGACCTGCCAGAGGTCAGAGCAGAGGTGACCAGCGAGAGGTCAGAGAAGATGACCTGCAAGAGGTCTGACAAGATTGACCTGAAGTCAAAGTATGAAGGCCTAGGAGAGGCCTTGAAAGGAAGAAGGTCGCTACGACAGGTCTGGTCACCGGACGAGAAGAATGCATTGTCCTAGGGGTAGGACATGGCCAGGGAGATCTGTGTGAAGTGCACATCACATGGAGAGGCCTGGTCAGAGCAGGTGAGTAAGACAAGACGGGACCAGACCGCGTCATGAAGTGAAAGAACAAGGAGAAAGAAATTGGGTGGCATGAGGCCACCACAGAAGGAGTCTAAAGAAAGCAAAGAAGTGACAGAAAGAAGAGAAGAGAAAAGAAAGAAGAGAGGAGTGTGTGATCAGACACCTGGCACACTGCAAGATACAGAAAACGACTGAGTGCAATAACATCGGGAGTGAAGCACAGTACCCATGTAACATCTGTGGCACCATGGGAGGCTGGCTGTCCAGAAGTCTTCGGTTACACCAAGAAAACCTGGCACCTGCAGATGTGAGCAAGCTGGACCATTGGTAACATCCACCTTTGGGGTCGCATGGGAAACTAGGTTGTGGTCCTGCTCGGACATCCTGAGTGACCTCGGATGTGAGGTCTAGAAGAGGATCCAACCACGCCACACCAGACCGTGGCGATCCAGGGGCAAAGGCCTCAGGGACGGCCGGTGAGAGCGGGGTCCGGACACGAAAGATGAGTCTACAGCAGCTCCCTCGCAGGTCCCAAGAAGACAAAGATCTTGTGTAGTAAGCTGGTTCTTCTAAAAGCCATCCTACCAATACCGGTGCACCAGAGCACCAGAGTCTGGATGGCAGGAGTAATTCTATCAGGAAACAACTACTCTCCAGGTGGAGCGAGAGACTTGGAGGTGGGACTCTTAGCACGTCTCCACAGACCTAGAGGGTGGCATTGGAGTGACATGGTGAAGTACACCCAGTTCAGTGGAAGCCTGGTGAAGAGGACCTCAGGTACATCCCGTGAGAGGGGAACGCCCGTGAGAGGGGCGTTCCTAGTGAGAGAAGGATGTCTGTAACTACTCCACCATCCTGCAGCTGGAAGCGCGGCTGCCTTTGCGGAAGACCCAACAATAACCAGGATGTCATCCATCGTCGGAGGCTTGAGGTTCATGGAGTCAGGACATATTTGTGAAAACGTAACATCCTCCATATTCACTATTGCTCCACATGCACTGTCCCTGTAAACTGCATATAGACTTTTGTTGTAAACTTCCACGCCTTAAGTCCACGGAGGACCGGATCCGCAGTGCACCACTCAACTGTGCCAAGTAGAGCTGGTGATTGAGCTGCGGTTTAACCATCGTTCTGTTCTGCAAGCAGCTGAATAGACTCAGTGGAAGGTTTCTATTTGTTGTTTTATTCTTTCCCCAGGTTGGACTTTGGTGTCCCAGTTTTAATAAAGTTTGGGAGGGATGTAGTGACCTGCTGGTCTCTGTTCTTGTCTTTGCTGTGCCAGCAACTCCCCAAGGGCTGGCTTACACCCCACCCCACACCCATCCAACACAGGCATCACAGGACATGTGACCCTGGCAATAAAAGGGGCCAGGCTCACGTGCCCTGGGCCAGTTCTACCAACCATATTCCTGTGTCTGTGTTGTGACTATTAGTATATGGGGGCCTAGGGCCCCACTACATTACAGTCAGGTCGCATGAAGTAAGCCAAACACCATGTATTCAGTCCCGGGGTTTAATTTCACAAAGCATTCTTTATAGGTGTGTTGTTAATTATGACATTTCAATTGTTGCAAAGATAGACTCATCTGGAGTAGGCCTGTGTAACATTTTTATTAACTTAGCATAACATTGTGGAACGTCAGAGTTTCGCATCACGTGAAATGTGTAGTATTTTTCCCCTTTCGCCTTACGCACATTTTCTAAGGTTTTTGCAAATGGGAGATTGGTTTCAATAGAAAATATCTCACCAGATAAATTTTTTCCTCCGACAAGACATTTTTTACTTGAACCAATCTCGTGCCTGTATCTCACATGACATTGTTATGCAAGGTGTACCTTCACAGAGAAAAGTAAATTGGGATATCAGCTAAATGAATTCCACCTCATACATACAATTTCATGAAAATTATGGATCTTTTGCAAATTAAATTGTACATTTCTCAATTATAATTTAGAGGTTTGTGGATCTGGGCATCCACTAAAAAATGACAGATGCCCTGACTGCAAACCTCATGTTTCCCCACCGCATTTAGAGGTGAGGAGACTGCAGGGTTTGTGATAGCAGAGTCTCACCTGCCTATTTCATCGTAACCCCTTGACCTGATGGCTCGTACGCCACTGGCCCACCAGGGCACGGTGACCATAGCAGGAAATAGAAAGGACATTGACGCACTATGCGAAAACTCCCTGTACTTAATGCAGAGTGGGATCACCGCCAAGAAGGTGGGGATCTCAAAACGTGGCGGGAGGTCCTTCTCTTGGGACAGAATCCGACCCCTTTGCTGGGGTGGCAGGTCACCCACTGGGTCTAAATGAGACCCTAAAAAGCTTAGAATGCAATGACTTCATACATGAAAGCCCAAGATTGGATACATAATGTTGGGCACTCTACCCCTAACTTTTATGATAGATACAGAACCCAGCCATTGGCTACAGGTAATCATATTTCCTAGAGTAGGCAATAACACCACCCTTTCCCTCCAGTTCATCACATAATCTAGGGAACACAATCACTCCTGCCCATGTCTTCATGCTACCACATCACCCGAGGGGAGCAATCACATAAACAGAAAATAATCCCTTACCTTCTGTTGACTGCATGGTCCAACAGGGAAAAGTAATCCAGCCAATGCTTTCAAGTCACCCAATCTTCTACAGCAGACTACCACTCAAGTCCTGCTGTGCAGCAAAATACATCACAGAGGGGGAATATCCTTTCAAGTTGTAAGAACCTGTTTGAGAGCCACATGCATGTAGAGGTTATGAAGCCTTAATCGAGGTGATTACGTCCTTTTGCCTCAGGTCAACCTGTAAGGACTCCGAAAACTAAGCATCAAGTACATTCCTTTAGCACTTGACTCTTGGGTACGCAAGGCAAGTGGCCCAATGGCTTACTCAGGGAGATGGGGTGGGGTTAGAGATTCATTTCTCATGAACTTACAACATGGTGCCCAATAAATCAATTATCCAGCCAATGCTTTGTCTTGACCTACACCAAAGACAGTATTACACAAATCGAGGATTAGCAATGATTGATTATCTGAATCATTGTGGGGCAATATATGGCAATGATCAAGGGATATAGCTGTCACCTATGGCTAAGCCCATGGTGGTCATCCTTATAGATCTCTGTTTAGAAACAGGTCCATTCTCTAACATGGGGGGACAGACACCCATTCAACATTAACTCACGTCTTCTTTGTCAGGTCTTCAGGGCCAGACAGGGCCATATAAATCTCAGTGTTTGTGTAAGCCAGGCCCCTCTTCTGCAATTTATGATGCAGTAATAGCTCCGCCATCCATTCTCTTCCATCATACTGGATCTCATCATAGCAGTGACAGTCTTTAGAGCTGCAGACACAGGCCCAAGCAAAAACTCCCGCCCAAACAACTTGAGAGCCCAATGCTTTGTGAAAATTAGGGAGTTTCCCCACAGAAAAGGCAAGAATCTGATGAGGGGCTATAGATGTACCTGAACCTGCAATCCATGATCCTTGGGCCGTGAAGAGAGCATGGGACATGGTGCACAGTGTCACAGCGCCATTTACAGTGTCAGCAAAAGAGTGGGAACCACATACTGTGTTTACACAATAATTAGCATGCAGTGTTTCGAGTAGCTATCCTGAGCCCTCAAGTCAGGAGAAGGTCTTTAGGCATTAGGGCTCCTGATTAAGATTTTCTGCAGTTTTGATTCACATATGCAAATATGCCGAAATTTCCCAGGCCAGGTAGGTGAGCGTAGGTTACCTCGAGGTCAAGTTGGTAGCACTTGCACAAAGTGGGTGGCTACTCAGGGGTTCGCCACAGTCTCTCACAGTGGCTACCACCCCTGCTTACTCCACAGTGAAACTTTGAATTTCTGTGCCAGTCCAACTTTCTCTCAGCAGCTAAACCTCAGGCAACTATTCCTGGGTTTTCCTCAGGATATACTCCAACTGTGGGACAACTCCAGCACCCCTCTCACAGCAGCAAGGCAGGCTCCTAATCCAAGGTAGAACCACAGCTGCTTCAGCTGAAAGTTGCAGACATCTCAGGCAATGCCTTTTCACATGACTAAGAAGCTCTTTGTCAGTGGTACCAGCTCTGGATCTCAGAAGAGTCATCAACATCCTGTTAGGTTTTTCCTAGCGCCAGCCAGCTAGACATCCTGGAACACTGACTTAGGGTTTCAGTCCCCCTTTTTTATACCACGACTCTAAAACTCTGATTTTTCTTCATCTATCAATGAAGACTATGAGTAGAAGTGGTTCAAGGAGCTTATAAAGTCCATAATTGATTTAGAGATGCATGACTCAGTCTGGGTTGCATGTCAAAATACAGGAATGCATGCATAGGTAGGTATAGATTTTCTATTGTTAGAAATGGGGGTCTCTAGTTAGCAGAGGTAGGTACCTTTGTCCAAATAGGGACCCTTGCTTCTAGTCAGCGTAAGGGGGATACACTTCTAAAATGACCCCTGCTCACCCCCTTGGTAGCTTGGCACAAGCAGACAGGCTTATCTCAGAGGCAGTGTGTAAAGCATTGGTGAACACATACAGTAACACAGTAAAAACCCTACAAATGGACACCACACCAGTTTAGAAAAATAAGTAATCTTTATCTAAACCAAAACAAGACCAAACAACAAAAATCCATAATACAGTATCAAAAATATCCTTAAAAATAGGTAATTCACTCAAATAAAGGTTCAAGCAACAAATAACTCCTCCTGGAGTTATGATGACGGTGTGACAGATGAAAATCCCAAACAACGGCGCCGACCGCGAGGTGCACGGAGTCGGGCCAGGAGTCAAGCAGACCCAGAAAGAACAGTACCTTGGAATTGATGAAAGCAAAGACGGTGCACGGCGTCGGGGAGGTGATGCTTCGTTGGCGCCTGCGGCGTCAGTTACTTACGACCCCAGAGGAGGTGATGCCTCTGTTCCTTACTGCAGCGCAGGGGAGGTGAGACATTGGTTCCTTACTTTGTCGGGGAGGTGACGCCACAGATGGCGGCGAGGCGGCGGTTCCTTACGACGGTGCGATGTCGATGGATTGGCTCCGCGTTGAGGAAGTACCGGCGTCGATGAAGTCGGGGCTGCGGTGCGAGTCGGGACGGTGCGTCGTGGACGTCACGAGCGGTGTCCTCGGCTCGGGTGCAGGCAGCGGCCTCGATGATGGCCTCGGAGTCGATGCGGCACTGCGTCAGCAGGCGTCGGGCCTACGGTGCAAGTCGGGGTGGTGCGTCGTGCTCTTCACGAGCGGTGCCCACGGCTTCGGTGCAGGTTATGGCATCGCTCGCCGGCGTCGGTGTTGCAATTTCCTTCTGTAGCAGCTGAAACAGCAGTTCCAGATGCAGAGAGATAGAAGGGATGAAGTCTTTGTGTCCCTGAGACTTCAGAAAAGGAGGCAAGCTCAGTTTCAAGCCCTTGGAGATATTTTCTTCAAGCAGGTGACAAAGCAAACAGCAAAGTCCTTTTTCTCCTTTCCTTGGCAGCAAGCAACCACTGCAGGCCAACCCCAGACAGCAAACAACACAGGGGCAGTATTCCTCCTCAGCTTATCCGGCTCTTCTCCTTGCCAAAGGTTCCTCTTGATTTCCCAGAAGTGAACTAAAGTTCTAGGGTCTGGTCCCCAATATTTATACCACAAAATCCTTTGTTCTCTGAAGGCAGAGAGTGTCTGTACCCAGCCAAAACCAGTTCTGTCTTCACTGGTGCAGCTTCCTGGCAGGAGGTGGAGACAGCATTGTTGTAGGCAGACCAGGCCCATTCAGGTGAAAAGGGAAATCTCCTCCCCCTACTCTAAATGCAGCCCAGGTCTATTGAGCCCAGCCCTGACTCATCAGACGTTTGGAGACACTGCCCCTCTCCAGCCCCTGTCATCCAAAAGCCAGACATGCAATACACAAAAATAGCAGAGGCACACTGGATGGTGAGGCAAGAAAATACCTACTTTCTAAAAGTGGTATTTTGAAACACAGAATGTAAAAATCACCCTCACTAAAAGATGCACTTTAACTTTCTGAGTTCAGGCATACTAATCTTTACTTTTCGATCTTGTTCCCAGGGTCAGTTATGTTTATAAGATGTTTTAAACAAACTCCCCATTCTGCCCCATGGGAACAGATAGCCTTGCAATAGTGAAAAACGAAATTGGCAGTATTTCACTATCAGGACATGCCACACATTTCAGGGCATGTCCTACCTTTCACATACAATGTACCCTGCCCACAGGGGTACCTTGGGCCTACCTTAGGGGTGACTAATATGTAGAAAAGGGAAGGTTTAGGGACTGGCAAGTGTGTGCACTTGCCAAGTCGACATGGCAGTCCCAGACTGCACACAGGCTCTGCAATGGCAGGCCTGAGTCACATTTTACAAGCTGCTTCTGTGGGTGGCACAATCAGTGCCGCAAGCCCACCAGCAGCATTTGATTTACAGGCCCTGGGCACACATAGTGCACTGTACTAGGGTCTGACAAGTAAATCAAATAAGCCAATCATGGAATCACTAATCCATTACAATAATTTACAAAGGGAACACTTGCACTTTGGCACTGAACAGCAGTGGCAAAGTGCCCAAAGCATCTAGACCAGCAAAAACGGAGTCCAACACACAGCAAAACACAGGAGGTAAAGGCAAAAAATGGAAGGGAGACCCACGCCAATGGTGCCAGGTCTAACACGTGTCCCCTCCAGATGAATTGTGGGGAGAACTACCCACCCTCTTGGGAGTTCTCTTTACTAAGGTGGAAAAATCTGGACAGACCATCAGCATTGGCGTGTTCTGTACCAGGGCGGTGTTCCACCGTAAAGTCCATCCCCTGTAGGGAAATGGACCATCTCAACAGCTTTGGATTCTCACCCCTCATTTGCATCAACCATCTGAGGGGCCTGTGGTCTGTCTGAACCCGGAAGTGAGTCCCAAACAAGTATGGTCTTAGCTTCTTCAGCACCCAGACCACAGCAAATGCCTCACGCTCAATCGCACTAAACCTCTGTTCCCGTGGAAGTAACCTCCTACTAATGAAGGCCACAGGTTGGTCTAGGGCCTCCTCATTTAGCACAGCCCCCACACCATGCTCCGAAGCATCTGTCTGCACAATGAATTCCCTTGAGAAGTTGGGTGCCTTAAGCACGGGCGCTGTGCACATGGCAGAGTTCAGGGCATCAAAAGCCTTCTGGCAGGCGTCAGTCCAATTCACTTTCTTGGGCTGATTCCTGGAAGTCAGCCCTGTCAAGGGGGCAACAATGGTGCCATACCCATTGACAAATGTCCTGTAATGCCCTGTGAGTCCTAAAAAGGCTCTCACCTCTGTCTGAGTCTTGGGGGGTTCCCAAGCCAGAATGGTATCACTCTTGGGCTGTAGGGACGCCACCTGGCCGCTCCCCACCTGGTGTCCCAAGTACACCACTGAACCCTGCCTGATTCGGCACTTGCTTGCCTTGATCGTGAGGCCTGCCCTCCACAGCACCTTCAACACTTCCCAGAGGTGGTGCAGATGTTCCTCCCAAGTGGCACTGAACACTGCAATGTCGTCCAGGTAGGTGGCACTGAAATCCTCCAGCCCAACCAAAACCTGGTTGACCAACCTCTGAAAGGTGGCAGGGGCATTCTTCATCCTAAAGGGCATCACCTGGAATTGGTAGTGCCCATCTGGTGTGGAGAACGCAGACCTCTCTCTGGCCCCATCAGTTAAGGCGATCTGCCAGTACCCAGACGTTAAGTAAAACGTACTGAGGTACCAGGCAGCCCCCAACCGATCGATGAGCTCATCAGCTCTGGAGATGGGGTGCGCGTTAGTCCTGGTGACTGAATTGAGCCCTCGGTAGTCCACACAGAACCGGAGTTCTGGTGTGGCACCGGGTGCGGCAGCCTCCGGGACCAAGACCACTGGGCCGGCCCAAGGGCTGTCTGAGGGCTCAATCACCCCTAGTGCCAGCATCTTGGAGACCTCCTCCTTGATGGAAGCTCTGTCCCTGTCAGTCACTCTGTAAATCTTATGTTTTACTGGAGGACTGTCCCCAGTGTGCACATCATGGACGCACCACTGAGTGACACCGGGGGTCAGGGAGAACAGGTCAGCAAACTGTCCCAACAGTTGGCAGCAGTCACTCTGCTGTTCAGGGGTCAGGGCGGTAGAGAGGTTCACACCGTCCACTGACCCATCTTGCTCCTTTGCAGACAGGAGGTCAGGAAGAGGCTCAGTCTCCTCTTCCATCCCAGCATCTGTTGCTAAGAGCATGCCCACTTCGGACCTCTCCAAGTGGGGCTTCAGGCGGTTCACATGCAGGACCAGCAAAGGGTTCCTAGGAGACTGCAAGTCCACCAAGTAGGTGACGTTACTCTAGCGCTCCACCACCTCAAATGGTCTGGTCCATTATCCTGGAGCGAACAAGGCTCCACTGGGGCCATGACCCAAACCTTCTGTCCAGGCTGAAACTCGATCAGAGTTGCATTCTGATCATACCAGCATTTCATTTCCTCCTGGCTGGCTTCCAGGTTCGCCTGAGCGAGTTGCCTGAAGCGCTTAGTCTGGTTTCTGAAGGCCATCATGTAGCTATATACATCCTGGGGAAGTTTACTGGGAGCTTTCTCCCAGCCTTCTTTCACCAGACTCAGAGGTCCTCTTATAGGATGGCCGTACAGCATCTCAAAGGGACTGAACCCTAAGGACTTCTGGGGCACCTCTCTGTAAGCAAACAGCAGGCATGGTAAGAGGACGTCCCACTTACGCCTCATGGGCTCACCAAGACCCATAATCATGCCTTTTTGGGGTCCGGTTGAATATTTCAACCAGCCCATTACCTTGGGGGTGGTAAGGAGTGGTGAACTTGTAAGTTACACCGCACTCCTGCCACAGGGACTTCATATACTTGGATATGAAGTTGGTACCCCGGTCGGACACCACCTCTCTGGGGAACCCCACACGGGAGAAAATCCCCATCAACGCACGACCCACCACGGGGGCCATCACAGTCCGGAGAGGGATGGCTTCCGGGTACCGGGTGGCATGGTCCATCAAGACCAGGATAAACCTGTTGCCCATGGCTGTCTTGGGATCCAGAGGCCCCACAATGTCAATACCCACCCTCTCAAAGGTGGTGCTGACCACAGGGAAAGGTTGGAGAGGAGCCTTACACTTCCTCCCATTCTTACCACTTGCCTGGCAAGTCTGGCAAGACCTACAGTGAGCATCAGAATGCTTGCGCATTTGGGGCCAGTAAAAGTGGGTGACAAGCCTTTCAAAGGTCTTGTCTTGCCCCAAATGCCCTGCCAAAGGCACATCATGAGCCAGACCCAGTAGGAAGGCTCTGAAGCTCTGGGGTACCACCAGCACATGGGCTGACCCAGGCTCAGCAACCTTAGGCTCGCTATACAGGAGACCATTCTCCCAGTATATCCAATGTGATCTGGACTGATCACCTGCTGCCTGGTTTGCAGCCTGTTGCCGCAAACCAATGAGAGAAGGGCATGTCTGCTGCTCCTGGCAGAACTCCTCCCTGGTGGGCCCTCCTTCTTGCTGCCAATGGGGCAGCTCAGGCAGGTCTCCCAGTTCAGCTACTTGTTCCCCTGTAGGCTCCAGGGCATCCCCCACAGGGTTCGCCTCCTCCTGGACCGTGGAAATCCTCGGGGGCCGGTTTCCCGTGCCCCCTGCCTCTTCTCTTCCCGGCAGGCACCTGGGCCACTCTTTCAGGCTCCAAGTCCTCTTGAATGCCCTTACCGGCTGCCATTGACCGAGTGGTCACATATGCCTACTCAGGCAGACCCAACATCTCCAAATGAGACCTCCGCTCCACCTTCGCCCAAGGGGAGCTCTCCAAATCATTGCCTAGCAGACAGTCAACAGGCATGGCTAGCCGCACAGCTACTCTCAAGGTACCTGAGACCCCCCCTACTCAAAGGGAACCTGTGCCACTTTGCAGAGGCACTCTGAGTTGTCAGGGGCAACTACGGGGTAGAATGCTCTTCAGACACCACCCGACAACTGACAGCTGTCACACTGGCTCCAGTGTCTCTCAGAGCCTCCACACTATGGCCATTGATGGTCACCCACTGCCTGTACTCTTTAGTGTTATCAGGCAGATGAGCCCATGGGACCATCTCACTGTCTCCTAAAGAGACCAGGGACATCTCTGCGGGACCCCACCCACCTTGGGCACCCGACTCCTCCCCCAAGGCTACACTAGCCAGTTCCCGGGGTGGGGCACCAGTGGGTGCAGTGGTAACCGGTTTGAGACACTTAGGATCTCCCCGGAAGTGGCCCACCTGACCACAACTTAAACAGGTCTTGGGACCCCTCTGAACAGGCTTACCTGACGGGACCCATGGTTTCTTTTCAGTGGGAGGCTGGGAACCCTTACCTTGGTTCCTTGGGGATTACTTTGGGGCCCTTTTTTGAACTCCTTTGGTTTACCCTTGTCCCCCCTACTCTTCTGCTGGGGACCCTGCCCACCTTTGAACAAGTCTCCCACATGACCTTTGTGGACCCTGGTACTGACCCAGCGGTCCGCCTCTACAGCAAGCTTCCTGGGATCAGTCAGCTTACTATCAATCAGGTGCTGGCGTAGCTCTGGAAAACAACTACTAGACAAGTGCTTCCATGCAACCAAATCATAGAGCCCCTGCAAATCAGTTACCTTGCTACCCTTCACCCATCCATCCAGTGCTCTACAAAAATAAGATACATATTCAACCCAAGTACTGGACTCCAGCTTCTTGGAGTTCCTAAATTTCTGCCTATAAAGCTCTGGGGTCAACCCATACCCGGCTATCAAGGCTTCCTTCATGGGGGCATAGGACATCTGATCCTCAGTGGGCAAAGCTAGTAAGGTCTCTCTCCCTTCACCTATGAAGTGGCCTCACAACCCCGCTCCCCAATCTCTCTCAGGGACCCGGTGGGACTTCATTGCTATTTCATAGGCCTTAAACCACCGCCCAATGTTCTCATGCTTCATGAAATCTTTGATAACATCTTTGGGAATGTATACTTTTCCTTCCCCAGGCACTGATGGTGTGCTGCCACCAGAGGAAGTGATCTCTAGGCTCTTCGCCTTCAGTTCCAGCTCCCTCAACACTCTCTCATGCTCTAAAAGCATCTTCTTCTCCTCCATGGCCAATTTCTTGCTCTCCCACTCCAACCTCTTATTCTCTAAGTCACCCTGGCTCCCCAGCTTGAGCTTAGCAAGCTCCAATTCATGCACTCTGCTTCTCTCCCTGTCCTCCAACTCCTCTGGAGACAGACCCTTTGAAGACACACTGCTGCCCCCCCTGGAAGGCAACTTCCCCCCACTCCTGCTGCCCATCTAAATTTTCCCCCTCCAGCATAGGCTCCTCGGTCTGCCCACTGGCATTCCTTGTTTCCAGCCAGGCCCTCAGCGCCTTTTGGAGTTCCTCCTTTCTGGTGAGGCCTCTCACGGAGATTTTAACTTTTTTGCAGATGGCTTTAAGTTGTGGCACAGTGTAGGTTTCAACCCTCTCCTCTTCAAATTCAGTATCCACAGATGCAAGTGATGCTGCTTTACTCAAGGTGAAAATTGGCAGTTCTCAAGATGCAAAAAATTCCAAGGAAAAATTCTCTACAAAAACGTACGTGATTGCGTACACAAATGCAAGTTCAGGATCCTCACCGCTGACCACCAATGTTAGAAAAGGGGGTCTCTAGTTGGCAGAGGTAGGTACCTTTGTCCAAATAGGGACCCTTGCTTCTAGTCAGGGTAAGGGGGATACACTTCTAAAATAACCCCTGCTCACCCCCTTGGTAGCTTGGCACGAGCAGACAGGCTTATCTCAGAGGCAGTGTGTAAAGCATTGGTGAACACATACAGTAACACAGTGAAAATACTACAAATGGACACTACACCAGTTTAGAAAGATAAGTAATCTTTATCTAAACCAAAACAAGATCAAACCACAAAAATCCATAATACAGTATCAGAAATATCCCTAAAAATAGGTTATTCACTCAAATAAAGGTTCTAGCAACAAATAACTCCACCTGGAGTTATTACGACGTTGTGACAGATGAAAATCCCAAAGAACGGCGCCGACCGCGAGGTGCGTGGCATTGGGCCCGGAGTCAAGCAGACCCACAAAGAACAGTACCTTGGAATTGATGAAAGCAAAGACGGTGCACGGAGTCGGGGAGGTGATGCTTCGTTGGCACCTGTGGCGTCGGTTCCTTACGACCCCAGAGGAGGTGATGCCTCTGTTCCTTACTGCAGCGCAGCGGAGGTGAGATGTCGGTTCCTTACTGTGTCGGGGAGTTGACGTTACAGATGGCGGCGAGGCGTCAGTTCCATACGACGGTGCGATGTCGATGGATTCAGGAGACACCCACGTCGAGGATCGGCTTCGCGTTGAGGAAGCACAGGCATCGATGAAGTCGGGGCTGCGGTGCGAGTCGGGAAGGTGCGTCATGGACGTCACAAGTGGTGTCCTCGGCTCCGGTGCAGGCAGCGGCCTCGATGATGGCTTCGGAGTCGATGCGGCACGGCATCAGCAGGATTTGGGCCTACGGTGCAAGTCGGGGCAGTGCGTCGTGCTCTTCACCAGTGGTGCCCACGGCTTCGGTGCAGGTTATGGCATCACTCGCCAGGGTCGTTGTTGCAATTTCCTTCTGTAGCAGCTGAAACAGCAGTTCCAGATGCAGAGAGACAGAAGGGATGAAGTCTTTGTGTCCCTGAGATTTCAGAACAAGAGGCAAGCTCAGTTTCAAGCCCTTGGAGATCTTTTCTTCAAGCAGGTGACAAAGCAAACAGCAAAGTCCTTTTTCTCCTTCCCTTGGCAGCAAGCAGCCACTGCAGGCCAACCCCAGACAGCAAACAGCACAGGGGCAGTATTCCTCCTCAGCTTATCCGGCTCTTCTCCTTGGCAAAGGTTCCTTTTGATTTCCCAGAAGTGAGCTAAAGTTCCGGGGTCTGGGCCCCAATATTTATACCACAAAATCCTTTGTTCTCTGAATGCGGAGAGTGTCTGTACCCAGCCAAAACCAGTTCTGTCTTCACTGGTGCAGCTTCCTGGCAGGAGGTGGAGACAGCATTGTTGTAGGCAGACCAGGCCCATTCAGGTGAAAAGGGAAATCTCTTCCCCCTACTCTAAATGCAGCCCAGGTCTATTCAGCCCAGCCCTGACTCATCAGACATCTGGAGACACTGCCCCTCTCCAGCCCCTGTCATCCAAAAGCCAGACATGCAATACACAAACCTAGCAGAGGCACACTGAATGGTTAGGCAAGAAAATACCTACTTTCTAAAAGTGGTATTTTCAAACACAGAATGTAAAAATCACCCTCACTAAAAGATGCACTTTAACATTCTGAGTTCAGGCATACTAAACTTTACTTTTCAATCTTGTTCCCAGGGGCAGTTATGTTTATAAGATGTTATATAAACAAACTCCCCATTCTGTCCCATGGGAACAGATAGCCTTGTAATAGTGAAAAACTAAATTGGCCGTATTTCACTATCAGGACATGCCACACACATCAGGGCATGTCCTACCTTTCACATACAATGCACCCTGCCCACAGAGGTACCTTGGCCCGACCTTAGGGGTGACTAATATGTAGAAAAGGAAAGGTTTAGGGACTGGCAAGTGTGTGCACTTGCCAAGTCGACATGGCAGTCCCAGACTGCACACAGGCTCTGCAATGGCAGGCCTGAGTCACATTTTACAAGCTGCTTCTGTGGGTGGCACAATCAGTGCTGCAATCCCACCAGCAGCATTTGATTTACAGGCCCTGGGCACACATAGTGCTCTGTACTAGGGTCTAACAAGTAAATCAAATAAGCCAATCATGGAATCACTAATCCATTACAATAATTTACAAAGGGAGCACTTGCACTTTGGCACTGAACAGCAGTGGCAAAGTGCCCAAAGCATCTAGACCAGCAAAATGGAGTCCAACACACAGCAAAACACAGGAAGTAAAGGCAAAAAATGGAAGGGAGACCGACGCCAATGGTGCCAGGTCTAACAGCTATTCTTGAACATACATATAAATCTTGAAGATATAAATAATCGAGCACGCATATGTTAGTTAAGAATAGTAATTCTGCTATTTCTAAAAAAAAAGATGTTTATGAATGGCAGAGGGAAGAGGTAAAATACTAATTTAGTGCAGATTCCCAAGAAATTAAAAAACTTGGGGCCCTACTTAGAGTTTGGCAGGCGTCAAAATGTGGAGAATATACCATTCTCCGTATTACAAGTGCCATCGGCTATCAAGCCCTTGTAAAAAGGCAAACAACATGTTCACCATTATTATGGTGTATCCCACCCACCATGCTTTAAATAAGGCCCTTCATCATATTAAATGTAAGATCTGTAAGGAGCAAAATCAAAGCGAAAATGAATAAATAGCAAGTTTTGAACCTGGGAATCTGTGGAAAAATTAGTGTAATAAAGATTAATGTGTTGCCTAAAATACTTTAAATTATAAGCAGTAGAAACATTAACATTTAGAAAGGATACTTTGCAGAAATTGAAAGAAACACTTGAAAACGTCATAGGGAATGGGAATGAAACAGCGATTTCTCATGGAGGTTTTGATTTGCCAAATATTATACATTTCTGGAGATCCCACACACTAGATCAAACAGGGATCCTTGTTGGCAGAAATAAAATTAATGCACCAAAATGAGTAGAGCTAGAAATAGAACTTATACAAGGAAAAAGGTTGAAATTGTATTTGAATCTAATATAGTTGAGAAAACTGAGAAATGCCAGACAGTTTACATCTTTCTCAAATTGTACTTGACAATATCAGAGTCAATATCAATGATGAACATCAATCACAGAAAAGATTGCAAGTCTTACTGAACCACAGTAGTACAACTACTATTACCAAGGAGAGCGTTGCTCCATCAGTCATAGGTTAGTGATGTACCCTTGGATAACAGAGTTCTGGGAGGAAAATACTTTGCTAAATTAAATGGTCACTGTGGACAATTGAACAAAGTCAACCTTTAATTAATGTTTATTCCTTTAAGTGAAGATATAAAATTACTCGGTGGCACAGACTATGGATTAAAAAAACTGAAAAACTGCTGGCTACTCAGAAGTGATTAATGTTGAGACAATGGAAATCTAAAATGACTGTATACCTCAATACCTTCACAATAACATGGACCAGCACTCACAGGGTACACAGAAAGTTCTTTAGTCACAGAACTCAAACAACAGGAGCATTTCGTCCATCCTCCTTTGTCAATGTCGGCATAAAGTTAGAGAGGAAGTCTTTTTAAAGAAACCGGCACAAATCATTTCATTGGATAATCCTGTAACATAATGAAAAACAGACTACATGAAGCTGTCTCCTCTTAATTCATTCAGAAAACATGGCGTCCCTAGTATCTTAATTCCCCCTCTTCGAGTCACATATTAGTATATATACAAAACATCTTTCTGTGTCCTTGACACATCAACAATCATTCATATGCCCAAAAAAATAATTCATATTAGATTGTAACAAATCATATATCCAATTATTTCAAATAAATTACAATCCACTAAATCGTTTTGCTTCTCATGATTCTAAATAATCATCCTTATTAGCATGCTGATTCTCAATGTGTTGTGCAATCTCAACCATTCATGTATAAATATTAATATGTGACATTGTAGAGGGGTAATTAGGTCTACTGACCCTATTGACATCTGCCCACTGTGCCGCCTGCCATCCAAAGAAAACATAAGCCATATTTTGTTCTTGTGCACTTTCTATGCCAAGCCAAGAAATAAATGGATCTGTCCACTGTGCAAACGATTAGGCATCAAGTGACATCATGAAGTGTTAAGGGCATTGAAGTCAGACACATCCATTTCTATTGTGTACACCATGAGTAAATATTTGTTTGTAGTAGGGCTGTTGAGGAAATAAAAATACCTAAAATTTTAAAACATGTTGAGCCCTTCTGCACGGTTATTGTGTTAGATTCCAAATAAGGAGCTGTTAGAGTGCAATGGCTTTATCCTGGGTCATATGTCATATGTGAGGTCATAAGAAGTGCATGGCGGGGGCACAAGTTATAGTTAGCGCTGCTAACTTTAACTGGTGAATTTCTGTGTTTTTTTTAGTTCAAGACATTAATGTTGACAGTGACAATTACACCTAACTATAACGGTACTTTAACCTTTGTTTTTTTCAGTGACTGTCTCTGGCTTTTTTAAAGTATTTTTTTTTTAGTTTAACTGTATGTATGGTAGGATAACTGAATAGGTAATTACTTTCGTATTGTAACTTAGCAGGAAAAGGTGCAGAGTTGGCTTGTGCTGCGGAGGTAGACAGCACTACTGGGTCTTCAACATCTTTTGTACCAGGAGATACTGTGCCTCCACAGGTTCTTACTGCATAGACTGACAATAACCCTGCTTTTTTAAATATCGTGCTATTTTGCTACTAATACAAGCAGATAATTTTTCATCTGAGAAAAGCAGGTCTGACTGGGACAAGCTTGCCCAACAGTTCTCTCCTAGGCAGCAGTTGTTTGTTAATCATTTTCTGTAAGTTTTTCTCCTTCTTGTTTTTAAGGAGGTGCCTCAATTTTTAAGTTTTTGAAATACCCTTAAAAAAATATTAAAATACCCCAAAAATATTTAAAATGTTTGAAAGCACAATTTTTTTTATAGTTGTTTAAAACTGTTAAAAACGGCTCTTTTCAGACCTACCCCATAGTTTCATGATCTATGTTGTTTTTACTATATTTCCCTTTTTTCCCTTCTCCGAAGTTCTCGCGTGACTCTCACGAAAGCCAGGATGCAATCCCTTGTGTGCAGTCTGAGGGGGCAGTGCTTCCTGGTTTGCTCTTTTTATAATGGACTTTGCATTTACACTGAATATATCATGATGTAGTATGTATAATTTATATACACCAGAATGGTAACAATATGTTTATTTTAAAAAACATTTAATCCATTATTTAACTGTGGAGAAAATCAGAACACTTTGGATTTATGGCAAACCCCCACTTGTTTTATCTGCATGAGATGAACATTAGTACATAGCACACATTGATACTCATTTATTTACTTTAAGTCCATTTATCATTATTAGAAAAAGTGCAATCGTTACTTTTTCCACAGCCTCACAAGAGTCTCGCAAGATCGTAGACTTTTTTTAAGGAGGAAGAATTTACACTTTCCTTTATTACAGTATTTAATCTTATAGTGCCCATTAATAGGGTGTGGGAAGAAAGTAGACTTTCAAACGAGACCTTTTTACAGTATAACAACAGTGCACAGTGGGGTGTAAGGAGACACTTGTATCTCACTGACACCTCTCCACAGCCTAACAACTGTGCATAGTAGACTATGCGGAGAGACTGGCCTTTCCAGTGAGACCTTGTATGAAGGTAACCAGTGTGTAGAGTAGGGTGTAAAGAGATACTGCCTCTCTACTCACATCTTCCTCCAGACTCAGCAGTATACATAGTAGGGCAGGGAAGGTACATACCTCACATGTAAGAACATACTATCACATAATAAGTATAACAAGTACTGACATCTCCACTGAGACCTCGCCCAGGAAAATAACCATATATGTCAGGGTGCGGGAATGAATTTGACTGTCCAGTCACAGCTCTCCTCAGCATGACAGACATCTACTGTAGTGTGTAGGGAAACATTCTCCTCTGGGAAACAGCCTTTACTACACAGTACCATTACAACGTGGGCAATACAACGAACGTGTTGTTACCACGCGTTCCATTGCCACGCAAGTCATTACGGCGATTTGCATTAGGGAACATGTTGTTGAATTTTAAATCCAACACCTTCCCTACTGTTGCACAGACTGGAGTGGAATAGTAATATATACTATTCCAAACTCCAGCGCTTCCCTAAGGCAAGTCGTGGTAATGACTTGTGTGGTAATGAAACGCGTGGTAACAGCGCGTTCATTGTATTACCCTTGTTGTAATGGCATGCGTTGTAAAAGCATGCATGATTGTGTCAAACATCCTTCTTCTCTCCACTAACTGCTATCTCCAAGACAACATGGATGTGCAGTACGGTGTTAGCAAGGAGTGGCCTCTCTGCTCACACCTCTCCCTAGACCAACAGGGATACGCAGTGGTGTCTGGGAAGAGTGACCTGCTCGCTAACACATCTTACCAGGGTGAGAGGTGCCTGTAGTAGGGTTTCAGAAAAATGTATCTCTTTGCTCATACCTCTTCTCATGCTGTCAGGTATGCATATAAGGCTTTTGGAAGGAACTGCCCTGTTTGCTGACAGATCTGTCTTGCATGATATGTCTATGTAGTACATGACAGATATACACGTATGGTGTAGGGTTGAAATTACCTCTATCCTGAGAGGTCTGCCTTCTAAAACTACTATAGAGATTATGGTATGGAAACAGACTGCCTTGTCAGCTGAGACATCTACCCAGAGTAATATATGTGCAAAGTAGGCTATGGGTAGTAGGGTACAGAAATGGAGTATCCCCTCTGTTGAGAACTGTGTCTTGGTTGATTGGTGTGGATAGTTCAATGTGGGGACACGCTCACCTCTCCTTCAGTTCCCCATGAAGGCAATGGGGTGTAGTAGGGTGTGCACTGGAACAGACTTCTCCGCTGAAACATCTCCCCAGAGTCACACCAATACATAATAACAGGTGCAAAAGAACTGCCCTCTCCACTATCACATCTCCACCAGCTGATAGCAGTGCATAGTAGAATGTGAGGATGCACTGGCCTCTGTGCCAAAACATCTCACTTGTATGAGAGGTCTATATACTACAGTGAGCACAAGGACTGATCTCTCTAGTAAGACCACACTGTTCCATTAGAAGTCACCATAGTTGGGTATTCAAATAATTGGCCTTTCCATTAACAATTCTCTCTAGCATAAAAGCTGTGTATAGCACTGTATAGATAAATGCATGCAGGAGCACATCTGCACTCCGTGAAGATGGAACTGCCAGTTTTAGTCAACATTACAATACTGTAATAATATTCAAATCTGTAACAAATATTAATCAAACAAATCAGTAGTAACTTTAAACATTGTTATCCCAAAAACAATTTAACAACATTGCAAAACTACAACAACATTAACAAACATTTTCAACAATTATAAAAAAATACAACCAAATTTACTAAATTATAATGTCTTCATCACATTATGATGAGCAGTCTGGTGTTGCTGCACCACCTCAGCCACCTCAGTGGCAGTTTTTTTTTGCGGCCATCTTGCAAAAAATCTCAGAGAAGTTTCTCATGCATGCAGCTTTTTAAAAGGAGTTCACACAAAGGCTAGTTCGGGCAGTTAGATCGAGATGCTGAACTGCAGAGCTCTTCAGGTCCTTCTACATCGTTTGAACCTGAATACACTCTGCCTGGTCAGGTAGTTTCTGCTCAACAACACAATAATCCTGCTTGAGTTAGCGAGACTCTTTTTTGCTGTTCTTGTAAGCATATCATTATTTCCTCTGAGTCAAGTAGACTCACATAGGGAAACATCTATTACAACGCAGTCATTACAACGACCTACCTTTACAACGCAACTGTTACAACGCAACTGCCTTTACATTGCATGCCATTACAATGCATGCCATTACAACACATGCCATTACAATGTATGCCATTACAACGCATGCCATTACAATGCAATATAAGGTAAGTAATGGAGATTGTTTTAGTATTAGAGTGGGTATGGGTTTTGGGGTACATGGGAATAGTAATTTTTACCCCTACACTATCCAACACTTTCCCTACTGTTGCACTCACTGGAGTGGGAATAGTAATTTTACCCCTACACTATCTAACACTTAGTAATTTTTACCCACACACTATCCAACACTTACCCTACTGTTGCACTCACTGGAGTGGGAATAGTAATTTTTACCCCTACACTATCCAACACTTACCCTACTGTTGCCCTAAAAGTATTATGCATTGTAATGGTATGCGTTGTAATGGTGTGCATTGTAATGGAATGCATTGTAATGGTAGTTTTTAAAAATGCGCTGTAATGGCATGCGTTGTAAAATCATGCAATGTAATGGTAGTTGCGATGTAAAGACTGCGTTGTAAAAGCATGGGTTGTAATTGCATGCATTGTAACGTCATATATTCCCTACACAGGACAAGCTTGTCCAAGATCACAAATGTCCCCCTATGCAATACAAATGTTATCACCTCTCCAACTAATACTTTTTTCAGACTTTCCACAGAGTCATTATTTCCAGTTTTTTCAAAAGTGAACAAGAATTCTTTTTCTCCTCCATGTATTTTCTGACATGGAGGTTTTCTTGTTGACAACTTCTGTTTTCCATTTTCCTCCTACAAAAAGACAAAATAATCGTAAAAAATTAAAAGTTACAAACTAGTCAATAAATCATTACAGCCATTCTTTACTATATTCTGTAAAGTTTTCTACATCTTTCACCCATAATCACAAATTTATATTTAGTGTGCCACTAATTTATTATTCCTTTCTCCAGAAAAATTCCACACTCTCACCCAGTGCATTTTTTCCACAAATTAATTATGCATCATTCCTCTTTTCATAAAAGTTTATAAAGTAACATATTCCTCTAGAGACACCTTTTCTAACACTGAGCATGGTGTTTCACTCTAGAAATACCAATAACACCACTCAAACATCTCATAGGGCTAAAGTATATGTACAGTGAGGTTCATAAAAACACTAGGGCTTGCATTAACACATTCCACATTCTTTGTTTTATAGTTTGAGAAACACTGCTTCCTTTACTTACAAGTACAGCCAGTTCGAACACTTCATTTTCAACAGAATCTGCAATACTTGCTGATATCTCTCAACGTTCTAATGTCTACCTCTCAAAAGCTATATGAAGAGATCTCAACCTTCCCAAACATTTTTTCACTCTGTAAATATGCTGCAGAATAAGTTTACTAACATTAGTACAATTACTGGCACTTCACAACAACGTTTATTAAATATGTTATTAATTACCTGAACTTGGAGTTCTTTCTTAAATGCAGATGAGGACACCCGTCTCTTTCAGCTCCAAATAAATTAACTTCTGCTTAGCACAACCCAAACAGACTTTCTTCTTTTCCAAAGCACCAAGAACAAACTGAGCTATCTCTGGTCCTGCACCCAATAACATCACAACGTTTCTTTGTAAAACACTTCGTGCCAAACCCAGTAATTTTCCATGAGGGTTTCGCTTGTGTGTTGTGGGATCGAACTAGCCCCATGTGACAAGATTCAATCTCTGAAGCTTGAATGCTACTCTTGCGAGACTCTCGCAGGATCACAACAGATTTGTAGGGAAATAGTAGCATATGAGAAGTACTAGCCTCTTCATTAAAAACCCTCTGCTGGATAATGGGTGTGCATACTTGAGTATGAGGAGGGACTACCCATTACTTTCAAACTTCTCACTCAAATAACAGCTATGCATAGTAGGGTGTGTGCAGGGACTAACCTCTCTGCTGCGACCTCTCTCTTGCATAACTGGTGTACATAGTAGGGTGTGTTGTTGGACTGGCCCCTACATTCAGACCTCTCTCTCAGATACTGGGTGTGCATAGTAGTCAGTATGGAGGGACTGGCCTCTCCTTTTAGACTTCTCTCTCAGGTGACGGGTGTGCTTAGTAGGGTGTGGAGAGGGACTGGCCTCTCCTTTCTGACCTCTCTCTCATATAACAGGTGTGCATAGTAGAGAGTGGGGAAGGACTGCCCTCTCCTCTTAGACCCCTTCTCAGATGACGATGTGTGCCTAGTAGAGTGTGTGGAGGAACTGGCCACTCTGCTAAGACCTCTCTATGTAATGAGAGGTATACATAGTAGGGCGTGAGGAGGGACTTCTCTCTGCCTTTAGACCTCTCTCTCAGATGAGGGGTGTACGTAGTAGGGTTTGTGGAGAGACTGGCCTATCTGCTGAGACCTCTCTCAGTAATGATAGCTGTGCGTTGTAGGGTATGGGGAGGGACTGCCCTCTCCCCTTAGACCTCTCTCTCAGATGAGAGATGTACATAATAAGTTTGTAGAGGGACTGGCCTCTCCTTTCAGACATCTCTCGCAGATGACGGGTGTGCGTAGTAGGGTGTGTGGAGGGAGTACCCTCTCTGCTGAGACCTCTCTCTGTAATGATAGGTGTGCGTAGAAGGTTGTGGGGAGGGACTGGGCTCTCCTTTTAGACCTCTATCTCAGATGATGGGTGTGTGCAATAGGGTGTTTGGATGAGCCTTAACTCTACTCACAACTCTTTTCAAACCAATGAGCATAAATAGTAGAGTCTTATAAACACCAACTACAGTAAGTCTCCTTCATACAGTAACAAGAGTGCATAGCAGAGTGTATTCAAACATCACCTACTCCATCCTACTTTTCACTATCCCTAGTCTAGTGAGATCGCAAGATTTAACCATCTAATTATCGCAATACTTCTCTCTTACACATTTCCTCTAAAAAACAAGGACCACAATATGCATTCCTACTAATAGAGTGTATTGAGAACTCAGCTACCCATTTTTACTATTCACGATCCTGTGAGGGACCTGCGAGATCGTAAAAATTAGTTATAAACAATATACATTTATTATCTTCAGAGTAGTTAGCCCATAAACACCTCCTTTCTAAATCTAGGGGGACAGTATGCCTTTCTGCTGCCCTCTTATATATAGCTTTTTTACTTTATTTCCACAATACCTCCAATTGTTCACAGTAAACAGTAATTGCGGCCATTTAATTTGTAACATTCCTACAGCCATGTGTAGGAAGGTGGAGTATTATGTAGTGATGCTGGTTAGGCTTCACTGTGCAATACCCACACAATATCCCAAAGATAACCATTGGATTCACAATATAAATTCCAAGCTCAGTCCTGGTAGAGTGGCAATGAGCAGTCAGGCTTTACTAGAGGAACATGTGTTAAGCATTTCAGAGTACCACCATGGACGATAAGTAATTGATATGACTCAAAAGAAATCCAACACCATTTTATAAAAATAGAGCAGATTGTTATGTAAATTTAGACACCAAAATGAAGCCAATCAGATAAATATAACCGGAGCTACGGATTTTAGAAGTAAAAGTAAATCAGTGCAAATCTATACAGCAAAACTTTAGTATTGCGGTCAATAGTAAGAAGCACTTGTGACAATCAGTCACTTGCAGGTCGAGTTGCATGAAACCCAAGAAGGTTTAAAGAAATGCAGGTCCCAGGACCAAGCCACGACAGTCAGTTGGATTTTACCTGGCTCGAGAAGCCCAAGAGCAGAGTTGTCCTGGCTGTCCGAGGTGCCGAAGTGGGAGCCTGGGGGAGCTGGTTTTATCGCTTACACTGTGCTGGTGGGGAACCAAGTGCAAAACGTTGATAACAAAGCCACTGCTGACATCAGATAAAGGTTTTGCAGAGTTGCTTTAAGGTGCAATGTCGAATAAAGGTGTTGGTTGACGGACTGGTGACCAACAAGCCTTGCCATCGGTAAGTTCAGCAGAAAGTTATTTCGACGACCGGGGGTTCAAGGAAAAATAGTAGCCGCCTGAAACTTGCTGAAGATCAGGAATTCATTTCCCACAATGCACTCAACTATCTACTGTCAGGCGATCCCTTGGAGGTCTTTTGTACGGGACAAGTCGCAGTTGTTCAGTTCCAGGAAGGCTGTCACAGGTGCAGAGTATCACACCTTTGCTTTGTGCAGGTATTGTTGTCGCAGACACAGTTCTCTTCTTTGTCCCTTGTGGCAAGTGAGATCAGAACTGAGGTTCTGTAGTCAGGGGTGCCCCATAAGTCCTGGATTTAGAGGTGTTAGGGGTATGAATGCAAGTTTTCCAATGGGTTACTAGCCCCAGCGGCTAATCCACCCCTGAGGTGTGTGTCACCTTTTATACTGAGAACCCTCTATTCTGTCACTTTAAAAAACATAAACAAGCAAAAATATCTCAACCGGTATTATTGAGAAGACTAGTTATCAAGCATGCACAAAACATTGCAAGAAAGGAAAGTCGGGAGACTCAAAAGGGATTTTAAATGTGCCAAAGGCATCATATATTTAACGGAGTACAGAACCTTGGAAAAACAGTAAAGACAAGGGTTGTGAAAATTGGAAACAGTTGTATCAGTACTGTAAGCAATTGTTGCGTAAGTAACCCGAAAACTTTGTGCACGCAAGTGCTCGTGACACTCAAGGGTGGATGTCGCAGGTGACAAGTGAAGAACACAGCGGTGGCGCAGAGTGGATAAATGACAAGAAATAAATAAACAGGAACTTGTGGTTCGCAGTTAATTATTTACATCAATTTGACAGATTTATAACATTTTTAGTGAACCACAGAGAAAAGGCGCCGGAAGTTGCGCTGGTATGTCGACGGCGTTTCGATCTTAGCGATTGAGGATCATCATCAGGACCGGGTTACTGAATGAAGGTGCTGTACATGAGAGGGTGCCAAACGGAAAAATCAGATATGGGAGAGGGGGAGGAAAACGGGGCTGTGTAAAGGGAAGGAAAGGGGAGGGGGCAAGGCAGCAACAGGTGAATCGGGCTGGGTAAAAAGGCCTGTGCATGACAGGGCACTTACCAAGGGGTGAAGTGCAGCAAGGTAAGAAGATCTTCATAAATGAGATCAGTCATCAATGGATGTGAAGAAGGAGGAGGCACAACCCGGTTCAGTAAGAATCCGAGGGCGGCAGTGGCTGAAACAGAAGGGGCCACTATCTATGAAGGAATGAACGTGGGCGCCCAGGTAACCATGAAGGATCAAAAGTAAAGTGCGGCCAAGGGGAGACTGAACTTACCGATTGGAGTCCTAGAGGTCTAGAAGCATGTCGGGGCCCAGGAACGGATCCCCGATTGGCAAGTAACGGTCTCCGGGACCTGGAAGTGAGGGACGGCCAGCAGTGCCATTGCTGCAATTAAAAAGTGGGCATTAGGCATGATAGGCCCACTCGAGTGGTCTGGAGGGGGGCGGAAGGGTGCGCGAGGGTGCCGAAAAAGCTTATTGAAAGATGAAGAAGCACCCGATGCCAGAAGCTGCCGAATTTCGGTGTGCTAGACCTGGGTCCACAGGAAGCTGTCACACTGTGATCGGCTGTAAGACTGTTCAGAGGTTGAGTCAGAAGAGGTCAAGTAGGAAACGCGTTGCCAGTGGCGTGTTACGTGACGATGCAGCGGGGGCGTGGCCAGATGGCATCTATGGCAATAGGGGCGGGGTTAAATGGTAGAAAAGATCTAGCGATCCGGTGCAGAAAGGTGGGAATGGAAAGTATGTCTAAGTCGGTGGGTGCCATTGTAGGAACGATATGAGTAGAAACCGGCATGGCAGAAGTGTTAAATTCACTGACCAAGGGTCTGGTGAACTGCGGGATAGAATACGGGGTGATGGGGGTTGTGGGGTATGAGACGGGAAAGGGAAAGGAGGTTGAAGGAAGGGGGAAAAAAGGAACATTGGAGGAGGGCGCAGGAACAGTATAAAAATTATATAATTATATGTCCAAGATGCATAAACTGACAGCAATAGAAACATTAAAGCAGGTCAATCTCATTATGGTAAAATGACAATTGCAAACAAGCATGACAGTGGGTCGTATCACTGAGTTCATATCTGGCACTAGAGGATTTTTAAGTCAGGGGAATAACACAGACCAATGAATTTGGTCAGGGTGGAAAAAAGCTTGAGCGGTGATGGTTGCCAGAAACAACACAGCTAGGGATTACAGTTGTACAGTGTTATTCCACTCATCAATAGTGTTCAGTCCATGGTTAACAGAGTTGCATCTGGTCATCCATTTGCATTCACTTCTATTGAGGAGGAGTTGAAGATTACCGCCTCTGGTAGGTAATGTAGGCTGGTCAATGACCTGCCAAATCATATCCAGCTCATTGTGTTGTTTCTCAATGAAATGGGAAACCAGGGGGGAGGTCATGACCTTGCAGTGGATACAGCTTTTGTGCTGGATTATCCGCTGTTTAACCATTTGTGTCGTTTGGCCGATGTAGACCAGATTGCATGGGCAACGTATGGCGTAGATCACGTTAGAAGATCGACAGTTGGTAAATGTCCTCAATTTGTGCGTTATGTTGTTGTATGTGAAATCCTTGGTGTTCACTGTGAAGCAGCAAACCACGCAGTTTTGGCACCTGTAGTGTCCAATGATTGGTGGGAGCCAAACCTTACCTTCCTTACCTAACCTTCCTTAGCTGTACAGACCAGGTAGCCCACCCTAGAGGGGTGGCTGGCCTTTTGGGAGTGTACATCTCTTGACCACATAATTTTCCCTCCTGCCCGGGTACAAAAGTGCCTGCAGGCAGGGGGATAGCTGTTCCTTCCTTTGGGTGACAGCCTGGATGTGTATGAGAGGCGGTGAAAGCTTTGCAGCTCACTGCCTTGATGTGCCACTTCACTGGCCATCCTGTCAGGGAGGGAGGTATCATCTCCTTCCCTTCCAGGCTTTTGTTACTGACTTCTTGGAGAGTTCACACTTCCTGGCAGGGGAGCCAGATTCCTGTGTTGGCGGAAGCAGCTGCTGGCTGCCAGCCAGCGCACAGGAAAGACAGGGGCAACCAGATGGGAAATCCCTAAGGTAGCCACCTGGGTGCATACTACATCACCTCTGCCATGCGAATCATGTCAGGGGTGAGGAGGCAAGTTGTTTGGCACCAAACATGACCCATTGTGCCAGTACTATAATGGACCCGGCTACCTCAGGGTTATCTAATGGACCTCTGATCACTTATAGTAGCCGTTAATGAAAAAGGTTACTATTGGAACACATAAGCTTGCACTAATATGTCCTCACCTTTAATATAATGTGCCCTGCCTCCTGGGATTAGGAGGCCTTCCTTATGGGTGACTTACATATATTAAAAATAGCACATTGACTTTTCCACATATATAGTTAGGGTAAAGTTGAGTTTGAGCAGTTTGCACTGCTCCTGCAGTCTGCAATGGCAGGCCTATTGTCAGAAGTTTACTTGGGTCATTCAGAGTGGCATAAACAGTGCATCAGGCCCTAGTGACCCCTTTAACACCCATGCCCTGGGTACCACTAGCACCATATACCAGGGGCTTATACTGGACTTATAAGGGGGTTAGAGTTATTGCCAATTGGGGTTACCAATACACACATATCAGTTTTAGGGACAGCGACTGGCACTGGGGCCTGGTATACAGACTTCAGTGCACTGTCAGAGTTGAAAACCACCATCTAGTAGTCAAAATAGGTGCAAAAAGTGGAGGGGCACCTGCAAAAAGCCTGTTTTCTTAGACCACACAATCAGAGCACTCGCTCTTGCAAGACTTGCAGGAGCATGAAGGCTCACGGGAAAAATGGGTCACTTGACCAATCACAGGGCTCCATTATTGATTTTGTGCTACCGCTGGACGCCTGCTGAACTCTTGCGAGGCCAACTGCCAAAATATACAATTATTTTTGACTCTTAATATCTCAAAAACTACTGAACGGATTTATACAAAATAAAAAATGCACAATCTGTGAACCAAGATCTAGCTTCCTGCCGAATTTGGTGCAATTTCATTTAGCAGTTTTTGCTGTAGCCTTGTCTAAAGAAGTCTATAAAAAATGCATGGGGATATTGCATTTTGAGAGACCACTTTATTCTCGCTTCCCACTTAACGGATCACCCCGAAACTTTCCAGGAAGGAGCTGTGGTGGAGGAACTTTTTTGTGGGGAAGGTTTTGTGAAGATTCATCAAACGGGGTCAAAGTTATTAGCAAACCAAAAAACACATCATCTATTGAAAAGCAAGCCTAACAATAGCTGCCCACTGGCGATCGCCAGTAGGTAATATATATATATGTATATATATATTTTTTTTTTGGGAACAGGCTACAGCCCGAACTGCTGAACGGAATTACACCAAATTTGGCAAAAAGGTAGCTCTTGGTTCAGAAAGCGACCTTTTTTTAAATGGTGTAAATCCGTTCAGTAGTTCCTGAGAAATTCAAAAAATAAAAATATCGATATCTGAGCACCGAGGAGGATTCGCCACTCCTCCCGAGCACGAGCTTCATTTTGATTGGCTGCCAACATTCCAAACCAGGAAGTGTTGGCAGCCAACAAGTACTGCTAGTGGGGTGATGAGGTCCTCTTGTGTCCTGAGGACCTCAGGACTAAAGTGGACTTCATCTCCCAAATAGCAGTGCGCCAGGAGGCGTGTTTGCAGAGTGGTGTAAAAAAGGGGGGCGTGGCCTCGGACCACTCTCAGCAATCCAGCTGTGTGGGACTTACTGGAGGTACCTGGTGGGCTAGTTGGCCCCCAGGGACCCTCAGTATTCAAGGGGACTTAATCCCCCAACTCAGAATGCGCCAGGATGGGCGTTTGCAGAGTGGTGGAGAAAGTGGGCGTGGCCTGTGTCCAGCTTTCAGCAATCCCACTATCTGAGACATACTGGAAGTATCAGGTAGGCTAGTTGGCCCCTAAGGACCCCCAGCAGCGAAGGGGACTTTAATCCCCATCCAAGAGCGCGTCAGGAAGTGCGTTTGCAGAGTGGTGGGGAAAGGGGGCATAGGAGGAGCAGTTGGCCCCCAAGGATGTCCTTGGGGGCCAACTACCCCTCTTGTTACCTCCAGTAAGTCCCACACAGTGGGATTGCTAAGACGCCTTCGGAGGCCATGCCCCCTTTCTCCACCACTCTGCAAACGCGCCTCCTGGCAGAGTAAGGGATGGGGATGAAGTCCAATTTACTCCTGAGGGACTTTGGGGGCCAAGAAGCCCTCCTGGTACCTCCTGTTAGTCCTATGCAGCGGAATTCCTGAGCGCTGGTCAGAGCCCCAGCACCCTTTTTCCGCCACTCTGCTAACGCGACTAGTAGTTAAAGAAGTGTTTGCAGTGTAAAAGGTTTCGCATTTGCTATAGTTAGAGCTATTGGCGATGTAAATGTAAACGTTTTTTAATAATGTTTTTCGAAGTGGAGTGGATGTACGTTGTGTGCAGTGGAATTATGTGGTAATTTGTGCAGTGAAATTATGTGGATAGAAAGTATGGGGTATTTATTTTATAGGAATTATGTAGAGTGGGATTATGTGTTATGGAGAGTAATTATGTGGTATGGTAGTCTGTGTTCTGGAGTGCTAACCTCAGGTTTAGTCTTCCTCGTTTCCATAGAAGCTAAACTATGAACTCAATGGGACAAAAAAAAGAAGGAATCCCTGAGGAGCAGAGGTATGAGCAGGGCCACTGGAATTATGCAACTGTTTGGCTGCACCAACTTTTGCAAAATTATACATTTTCCGCATTAGCCACATAATTCATCATCTGCTGCCTAATCTGCAGATTTGAACAAAAAAAAGCCTTGTTTCTAGCTCAAACGGATCAAACGTTACCAAAAATGCAGCGACAAGTGTTACAGTGTGGTGGAAGGTCCTTTGTGAACCTAGAATGGTCACCTGTTACTTATTGCTAAATGTGAGTGTTAAATTGGTACTAATGGTGTACAAGCCACTCTTGCTTCTTTCTGCGCCTCTCTTGCCTCTTTTTGCATTTCTGTTGCTTCTTTCTGCACCTTTCTTTCTTTTTCAGCACTTCTCTTGCCTCTTTCTGCACATCTCTTCTACTTTCCGCACCCCTCTTGCCTCTTTCTCCACCCCTCTTCCCCCTTTCTGCATGTCTGTTGCTTCTTTCTGTACTTCTCTTGCCTCTTTCTCCACCCCTCTTCCCTCTTTCTGCATCTCTGTTGCTTTTTTCTGCACTTTATCTTGTGTCTTTCTGTACCTCTCTTGCTTCTTTCTGTACCCCGTGTGCCTCTTTCTGCACCCCTCTTCTCTTTCTGCATTCCTCTTGCCTCTTTCTGCACCTCTGTTCCTTCTTTCTGTACTTCCTTTGTTACTTTCTGCACCTCTCTTGCTTCTTTCTGCACCCCTCTTGCCTCTTTCTCCATCTCTCTTCCCTCTTTCTGCACCTCTCTTGCTTCTTTCTGCACCCCTCGTGCCTCTTTCTGCACCCCTCTTCCCTCTTTTTGCACCCCTCTTGCCTCTTTCTGCACACCTGCTGCCTCTTTCTGAACCTCTGTTCCTTCTTTTTACACCTCTCTTGTTTCTTTCTGTATCCCTCTTGCCTCTTTCTCCACCCCACTTCCCCCTTTCTGCATCTCTGTTGCTTCTTTATGCACTTCTCTTGCTTCTTTCTGCACCTCTCTTGCTTCTTTTCGTACCCCTCATGCCTCTTTCTGCACCCCTCTTCCCTCTTTCTGCACTCCTCTTGCCTCTTTCAGGACCTCTGTTGCTTCTTTCTGCACTTCTCTTGCTTATTTCTGCACCCCTCTTGCCTCTTTCTGTACCCCTTTTGCCTCTTTGTGCACCTCTCCTGCCTCTTCCTGCACCTCTCCTACCTTTTTCTGCACCCCTCTTGCCTCTTTTTGCACCCCTCTTGCCTCTTTCTGCACACCTGCTGCCTCTTTCTGCACCTCTGTTCCTTCTTTTTACACCTCTCTTGTTTCTTTCTGTATCCCTCTTGCCTCTTTCTCCACCCCACTTCCCCCTTTCTGCATCTCTGTTGGTTCTTTCTGCACTGCTCTTGCTTCTTTCTGCACCTCTCTTGTGTCTTTCTGCACCTCTGTTGCTTCTTTCTGCACCTCACTTGCCTCTTTTTGCACCCCTGTTCCCTCTTTCTGCACCTTTCCTGTCTGTTTCTGTACTTTTCTTGACTCTTTCTGTACCTCTGTTGTTTCTTTCTGTACTTTTCTTGCCCCTTTCCGTACCCTTTGAGCCTCTTTCAGCATCTCTGTTGCTTCTTTCTGCACTTCTCTTCCTTCTTTCTGCACCCTTCCTGCCTCTTTCTGTACCCCTCTTGCTTCTTTGTGCACCTCTCCTACCTTTTTCTGCACCCCTCTTACCTCTTTTTGCACCTCTGTTGGTTCTTTCTGCACTGCTCTTGCTTCTTTCTGCACCTCACTTGCCTCTTTCTTCCCTTCTCTTGCTTCTTTCTACACCTCTGTTGCTTCTTTCTACACCTCTGTTGCTTCTTTCAGCAATTCTCTTGCCTCTTTCTGCACTTCTCTTGCTTGTTTCTGCACCTCTCCTGCCTCTTTCTGTACCTCTCTTGCCTCTTTGTATACCTCTCCTACCTCTTTCTGCACCCCTCTTGCCTCTTTTTGCACCTCTGTTGGTTCATTCTGCACTGCTCTTGCTTCTTTCTGCACTGCTCTTACTTCTTTCTGTATCTCTCTTGCAAATTTCTGTATCCCTCTTGCCTCTTTCTGCACCCCTGTTCCCTCTTTCTGCACCTTTCTTGCCTGTTTCTGCACCTCTCTCCTCTTTCGGCACCTCTGTTGCTTCTTTCTGCACTTCTCTTGCCTCTTTCTGCACCTCTGACTTACAGGTAGTTTTAATCCCCCTGCCCTATTATGTACTAGGGCCTTACAGGGGAGGTCATGCCAATCACAGGGGTACCCCAACCCATAGTGTACCCTAGTGTATGTAGGTGTTTTCACTGTATTCTAATTGTCTTTCAGGATAGCACTGGCTCCGGGCCTGGTTAGTCAGTGTCAGTTACCACCAGTACCAGTCAGCAAAAAGTTGTGGGCACAGGTTGACTTTGCAACAAGGCCTCTTTCTGCACCTCTGTTGGTTCCTTCTGCATATCTCTTGCTTCTTTCTGCACCTTTCTTCATCTTTCTGGACTTCTGTTGCCTCTTTCTGCATTTCTCTTGCTTCTTTTTGCGCTTTTCTTCCTCTTTCTGCACATGTCCTACCTCTGTAGGAATAGTTAGTAATTAACATTTAAAAAACCTTTGAAATTCACTGAAAAAAACATAGGTTTCAGGGCTGTTATAGTTAGAAATTAGCATTTAAAAACCTTTCAAATTCACTGAAAAAAACATAGGTTTCAGGGACGTTATAGTTAGAAATTAGCATTTAAAAAACCTTTGAAATTCACTGAAAAAACCGTAGGTTTGAGGGACGTTATAGTTAGAAATTAGCATTTAAAAAATCTTTGAAATTCACTAACAAAATCATAGGTTTTCAGGGACGTTATAGTTAGTTTGACATTTCACTCGTACAAAACCAGAGAAATTCGGCCGTTATAGTTAGTTCAACTAACTATAACTCGTGCCCCCGCAATGTACTGCTGATGACGTCACACATTACATCATTCATGACATGGTCAGTGACATCACTGATGACATCTCAAATTACATCACTGATGACATCACTGATGACATCATCCAGTGACTGTGTGTTTCTGTAAAGTTTAAATATGTTTTATATATATATATATATATATTTATTTATATATATATATATATATATATATATATATATATATATATATATGCTAAGGTGCATTGAAGAATGAGTGGGTGTATGAGTGTCTGTATGGATGATTTAGTAGGTGCATGACTGACTGTATAAGTGAGTGATTAAACGTGTCTTACTGAATGCATGGGTTAGAGACTAAACTGTGTAAAGGTCTGTATCAGTCTGTCAGTGGGTGTATAAGCGGTTGCATGGGTTGGTGAGTAGCTAAACCAGAGAAATTCGGCCGTTATAGTTAGTTAAGCTAACTATAACTCGCGCCCCCGCAATGCACTGCTGATGACGTCACATATTACATCATTCATGACATCTCAAATGACATCACTGATGACATCACTGATGACATCATCCACGTGATAATCTGATGTACCTCCTCACACCCTAATATAACCTTTGATACACCCACTCTAAAATACAGACTACCATTTTCGAAACCATAGACACACCAATACCAGTTACTACATACCCACTCACTGATTCCTAGGTCTACACACACATCCACTCATTCACCCATACAGTCACTCATACATGCAGTCACTCATCAATAAAGCACTATCATATGCACTCATACACCTATACAGACACTCACACACCGCCACTCATCCATAGAGTTACTCACACACCTAGTCGGTCATGCAAATAATCAATCACACTCCCATTTACTCACCTATACAGTTATACACACACCACCTCACTTATTCATACAGATACTAACACATACTTAGTCTCTTATACAATCACTGAGACAAGCACACACTCATCCATACAGCCACTCTCACAATCACTCACTCTCACATATAGGGCCAGATGTAGCAAAGAATAGTTTTGCGATTCTCAAATAGCGATTTTTAGAGAATTGCAATTTGAGAATGCCAAAATTATTCTTTCCTTAGGTTGGATCGCCATCTAGAGCAAGTCCAGTAGGGAAGGTGATGGAATATTCCTTAGGTTGGAGCGCCATCTAGAGCAAGTCCAGTAGGGAAGGTGATGGAATATTCCTTAGATTGGAGCGCCATCTAGAGCAAGGGCCAGATGTATCAAAGAATAGTTTTGCGATTTTTTAGAGAATCGCTATTTGAGAATCGCAAAACTATTCTTCACAGGTGCAGGGGAAGCCTCCCCGGGCACGCGGGACCCGGGCCCGGGCACCCTGCCACGCAGCAGGACTGAGGACGGAGCCCGGGGTGGAGAGGCCGCCCTCCCCAGGGGCCCATTCGGAGCTCCTGAACCCAGCCAAGCAGGGGGAGGCTCCCCGGGCACAACGGAACCCCATCTCGGGCCTTTGGCATACCAGCAGGCCGGGGGATGGGGCCCAGGGCTGGAGCACCCAACCCGGGGCCCGGCAGGGCCACTGGACCCAGCCGGGGCTCCCTGGCCTGGGCACACAGGGGAAGCCTCCACGGGCCTGCGGGACCCCGTCTTGGGCACCCTGCCACGCGGCGGGCCCGAGGACGGAGCCCTACCCGGGGACTTCAGGAGGGGGAGTCTCCTGGGCCCGGCGGAACCCCGTCTCAT